>PVIR01029900.1:0-20726 GCA_004026965.1 Petromus typicus
GCCTGTAATCCCAGCACTCGGGAGGCAGAGGCAGGAGGATTGTGATGTGAGTTTGAGGCTGAGCTTAGGGCCAGCCTGAACCACAAAGCGAGACCCTGTCTCAAAAAAAAAAAAAAAAAAAAGTACAGGAATTTTAATTCAAACTATTGTATGTAGTGTTGTCCTATAAATTTCTGTGACTAATCTCAGCAGAACTTGAATTTGTCAAAGTTTAATACAGTGATTTGAATCTACCAAAGTGAATAATGTGGTAAATATTCACAATATACTAGAGTTTTTTTATTCCATACGTACCTTGCCATGCTTTTCTTAAATCTTAACTTTTACCACTTGAAAATCTAAATAATCTGGTGCCAATTATCCTGTTTTAGTACTATTACAAAAAGTTTATTAATGACAAATAATGCAGCAAAACTGGAACCTCTCCATTAATTATAAAGCAGTTTGTATTTGGAATAATAAAAAAGTGAGGAATTCCAGAGAGATTAAATCTATCTCTGAAAGTTATCACAGATTACTGCATGATATTCTTAAACTGCTTTCTAGTGGAGCCAAGTGATGTAACCAGATTGTTTTTAACTAGAAAATAACAGTGGAGTATAGCTTATGTTAATTTATTTTAAAATTCTTATTCTAAAGTATTTTAAGAAATTTGTGTTTGAATGAGGGAATATGAATTTTCAAAGAGATTGAATTAAGTGCTGAAATAAGATTATTTCTTTACTTTCAACAGGTTGGGGTTAGCATCAAAATGAGCAGTTTTAATCTCTCACGGATAGTCACTCTGACCCCTTTCTGCACCATTGCAAACAAGTCTTCATTGGAATTGGAAGTTGGTGAGATTGCATCTGATGGCTCAGTGCCAACTAATAAATGGAACTATATTGCTTCCTCAGAGGTAATTTTTTCTTGGAGTTTATTCCTAAAATATCCAAAGAAATAATATTGAAAAAATTTCATTAGTATACGGTTACAGTATATAATTACATCCATCATGTGAGCTGGTTACGTGTACATAACACATCTGAATTCCTTTTTTTCTGTCCTCTTCTCTCCTTCCTCAGTTCCTGACATATAAATATCAAACATACATAGTTCTTTGCTTTGCACTGTCATGTTTCTGTTAAAAAAGAACAGCTAGTTTTGAATGATTTTTTTCATACTGTAAGAGTGTTAAAAGAAAGTTGTTGTTAGTATTTACCTACCACTAGTCCAGTCTAACTGGTTAATAGTCATTTTCTAGTTCTGCCATATATATAAAACACACATGTATTGTGAAAAGCACATAGAAGTAACATACTATGTTTTGTCACGATTGTCAGTGTAATGTTTCTGAACTCAAGAAGCTGTAATCTTGTTGACAAGGCCTAAGATGCATATAAAATTAAACACGTGCAGAGTAAGATAAGTGATAGTAAAATTTTTGAATAAGTGGGCTAGAAATTTTACCTATTTGACTAAAATTGACTAGTAAAATTCAGCCTTTTCACTTTACAGAAAAGGAAACTGAGGTTCAGACTTGTCAGGGTCAGTAAAGTTATTGGTAGTTGACTTGGTAGATGTTGGTTGTAAATCAGAAGATCTAGTTTCAAATTAAACTTTGTAAGCTCTGTAATATTTGAGGAAGTGAAGAGAATGAAGGAAACTGAGGAAAGATGTGTAATGATCTACAGTCGTCCTTGACTTTGACTGACTTGTTCACCAACCCAGCTAAGCTTAAGGATAGCTGATATCGTTCTTCCTTTCTTCAGTACTGCTCAAATTAAAAAAAAAATGGATTCTAATGTTATTTTAAAAATACTTAGTAGAAGGCTCAAAAGAATGGACTCCCATTTTATTACCAAGCTTTAGCATTCTAAGGAGACATGATCTTTTCAAGGTACTTAGAATGATTTCTGTGTGTCTTAGAAATAAATATTACCTGTTAGCTTTGATGTGTCCACTTTGATGTGGATTTATCAACAGTGTTTTTAACTTAGATACAAAGTTGCTTGGTACTATATAGCAGAACACTTTGTCTGGTATTAGAAACTAAAATTTGTTTTCTTGTTAGGGAAACAGAAGCCTGGAAGTATGTGGTTTAAGGTTGAGCAGCTTTGAGTATTATGGGGACTTAAGGCATGGTCTGTAGTATCTGTTCTCTCCCTTCAGTGATCATTCTCGTTTAAATTGTGGACACAATACTCTATGAACAAATTCTTCATTTAATGGTCGAGTAAAAGGTGCTATGCACAAAAGCACATGTTATTAAGATCTTGTTTTTAAATACTGTATTTGAGATGTTTTAGGTCTTCTTAGTCTGTAGAGTCTTCATTTTCTCAAACTGTATATATTCTGTAAGTACATAGAGATTAATGAATTCTTACACTGTATGTACATGTGGGTTATATACTTGCCCTTTTCTCGTGAAGCTTCTTTGATACCATGCATAGTTGTAGTTCACTAGTAGTCTTAATATGAGATGTAGAGGATGTATTTAAAGAAGCCTAGTAATGGTTTTATCAATGTCATACTCAGAGAGTTGAAAACTTTTATTTACCCATTGTCTTATTTATACTGTATGAAGACTGATAGTAACTTTTTCATTCTCAGTGCCTTCCATTTTGGCCTGAAAATCTGTCAGGAAAACTTTGTTTGAGAGTAGTGGGCTGTGAAGGATCTTCCAAACCATTCTTTTACAACCGACAAGATAATGGCACTTTATTGAGCTTAGAAGAACTGGTAAGGTTTTATATTTTCAAATAAATATCTTTGATTTTTAGTACTTTAATATTTTTCTTTAAATCTCAGTATAAAAATCTCTGATAATTTGCTTGAAGCACTGCTGTATCAGTTTTTAAGGCTGTGATACATTTGGAAGAAATCAGAATTGCTTTGCTTTTCACTAGCAACCTGGAAAACAAAGCTTTTGTGTTTGCGTTATTGATTGATATTACGCATATAAACAGTAAACCAGTAGCCCAATTAATTCTTTTTCCTGCAACAGAATGGAGGTATCTTGGTGGATGTAAACACTGCGGAACACTCAACTGTTATAACCTTTTCTGATTACCACGAGGGCTCTGCACCTGCCCTCCTGATAAACCACACTCCATGGGACATCCTCACTTACAAACAGAGGTAGGAAAGAGGAACTGATGGGAAATATTTGGGAAAACTTTGAGGATGACTTCTCAAGTGTTTCGGATTTAGAAAGGTAATATATGGAGTATATGCTTTTTATTTAACATGTTGATATGTCTTGAGACTTTGCTCTTTAGTCAAACATATTA
This sequence comes from Petromus typicus, assembly GCA_004026965.1. Taxonomy (NCBI): domain Eukaryota; kingdom Metazoa; phylum Chordata; class Mammalia; order Rodentia; family Petromuridae; genus Petromus; species Petromus typicus. The sequence continues at coordinate 3,273 of PVIR01029900.1, forward strand.
ATCTTTCTACAGCAATACGTATGAGTATTCACACAAGTGGGATAAATAGAAACTATTAATAGTCTCACATAGGTGCTTCTTGAAATTTTAATGATCAACTTTCAGATCTCCCTGGAATCTTAGGGTGCAGATTCTGATTTAATAGGTTTGGCTTGGGCTGCCAGACTTTGCATTTCTAGCAAGCCAGGTAATGCTATTTGTCCACAGGTCACACATATAACAGGATAGTATGAACTCTTGTTTCCCTTTTGCTAAGTATTACATTTGATTAAAAAGAGTAAGCCTCAGTATAGAATGAACATCTGCTACTAAAGACATTTACTATTCACAGCTATTTTTGTAGGTGAACACTAATGGCTCAGCTTATTTACTCAATAGATTAGTGAATCTATTGGTATATTGGAAAGAATGTTGTACTGAAACATTTTGCTTCTTTAACCTTCAGTGTCATTGCTTATTGGATACTTATTCTTCTTTGCTATAGTCAGACTTAGGTTTTTATGAACACAGTCATCTTCTCAATCAGTAAGTTATGGGTCCATCTGTTTTCAGGACTAAGACATTATAATCTTTCCTTTGTTACTTGTGTTTTAGTGGGTCACAGGAGGAAGTAGTCTTATTGCCAAGACAAGCTCGACTTTTTGCCTGGGCAGATCCTACTGGCACCAGAAAACTTTCCTGGACATATGCAGCAAATCATGGAGAACATGCTCTGTTGAAGGTATCTTTGGGTGGGAGGTTGCTGTGTGTGTTGCCTTACGGTGAGGAAAGTACATAAGGTAGCGTCATCATATCATCTTGTCCTTGCAGAGCTGAAAGTGAACAGGAGGTATTTTTGGATTCCAAATTGAAAATAGTTCATACTAGTATTTTACCATTGATTAATCAACTGTATTTATGATTTTAAAAATAGCTTTGCTTTGTCTTGTCCAAGGCAAGACCTGTGAAACGTCTTTTTGTCTTTTTTAAATGGAAAAGATTTTAAGGTTAAGTGGAATCAACTTTACTTTTAATATATTCATGCCTCTGTTGGCATTGAGGGTTTTAGCGTGTTTTTCTAAGTAAAGCCAAGTATTTTATTAGTTAGAGGAGTTTGATAGTATGCAATTTTTCCCATATATAGAATTTGATGAAATAATAATTATATGTAACTAAGTTAATCAAATGTTGTTTCTTGTATTCAAGACTCTAGAAGGAGCTTAAGAATTTACCTGCCGTCTCCCCCTTGATACAAAAATTGCTTGTGTGTTAGTAAAATATGATCTAGTTTCTGCATATATATTTCCCATGTTGCAGTGTTACAGCCTATTGTCCCAGGGTACTAGTTGTTAAAATTAGTTTCTTGGCTTTTGCTTTAGAATGGTAATTTGCCAATAGTGAACGAATTATCTTCTCCTGTATTGACTCTGAGATACCTGTAAAAGAGGGACTTACTTGACCTTTGGAAAGTGAGATTGATCATTCTTCTTTTGTGAGGTTCTTGGGTGACTTTCATGGGGCAGTTTCATGGAGCTTTCTTACTCCGTTTGTGGTTTATTTTGACAACAGAGATACTATCCATTTTGTAAGTGGGAGAAAGAGGGTTCCTTTGCCTACTCTGGAGCTCTTCCTGGAGTCCCTGCTCCATCTCAGTTTGTTGCCTCTTTCTCATATTTGATGCTGTTCGGCGGCCACAACTCCCAGGCAGGAGCATGTGGACCTTGGAGAGGGCGGTAGAGGTGTTGTGGAGGTGAGGGTACCACAGAAGCAGATCCAGAGTCTTGGCAACAGTGTCTGCGTGGCTTTTCTTTTTAATGTTTCATCTGTGCTTTATATTAGAGAATTGGGCAAGGGAAAAAGTAGATGATTCTACCTCAGCATAGTCTGCTGGGTCCTGAAAGCTCACTTAGAAGCAAGGCAGCTGCCCGTTACTTGTCTAGGAAGACCCTGTAAGAAGGGAGTTCTGCCCAGGCCTGAGTGGATATGACAGAGTCCTGAGGACCTCTGCACGTCATTTACACACTGTGGCTCCGGACAGATCTTTCATTATTTAAGTATAAGTTTACAGTAATATAAACTAAAATAGGGCTTAAAAAATACCAAGAAATACACAGAGGAAGTCTAGATTTAGAGAGTGTTTAAACCTCTAAAACTTTACCAGGAGAAAAATTGCACAGTTTTATGTCTGACATCCTCATCTGTGTGAGAAAGCTCTGCTACCTCTGAGATGAGTGAAAAGCAGCGGAAAGTAGGAGGCAAAGAAAGCCAGTGAAAGTGACAGGGATGAGCAGAAACTGGCTGCACATGCTGCTTGCATACCAATTAGCCCTAAATATTAATCAAAGAAATCATGGAGTCAGGATTGTCTTTCTGAAAAAGATCAGTTAGTAAGCTAAAATAAATGAAGAAGGAATTGTAAAAAAAATAAGAAAATTAATGGGCTGGGGATTTAGCTCAGTGATTCTGGTACCTTCCTTGCAAGCACAAGTGCCTGGGTTCGATCCCCAGTAACCACATACAACAGTTCTTGGTGTGGTGACTCCAGCAAAATCAGTACCACATACCACAATGCCAGGCGTGGTGGTTCACACCTATAATCCCAGCACTTGGGAGGCAGAAACAGGAGGATTGCTGAGTTTGAGGCTGAGTCAGGACCAGCCTGAACTACAAAGTGAGATGCTGTCTCAAAAACTAAAAGAAAAAAATAAAAAAAGCTAAAAAAAGAAAATTAAAATTTAGCTCTTAGAATAAAAAAGGAAATGTAAAGAAGTATATAAAAGAACAGAAAATGTTTTATGGAGTATCAGACATTAAAGCTGTCCATCGACTATCACTGATATTTATGATAGGAATTTAGGGCTGCGGTTGGGAGTCAAAACCAGCTCTAGTTTCACAGTCTATAGATTTCTCCTACTAGACCACACTTAGTATCAGTAAGTAAAAATGATTTAAACTCTCCTACTAACAAAAACACACAGATGAGGTTAAATAATGGTATCTATCAGAGGAGCTGGTCATGTGGTTATTATGGTCCCACCTACCATTTGGGAGCAGAAAGGTTGCAGAGCCCAGGAGTTCAGGGCCAGCCTGGGCAAGACAGTGAGATCCTGTCTCAAAAAAAGAAATGAAAAATAAAGTACATAATACTTATCGGAGATCTGTCTTAAATTCAAATTTTAAGTATAGAGAGATGATAAACAATCAGAACGCAAGTAGAAGTAGAAAAGAAAGCAAAACTGTTGATTTTCTGATCAACTATAATTCAAGGCACAGGCATTAAATACATTATGATAATGTGAGAAAAATGATAATAACCATAAACCTTTATGCAATTTATAACACCGTATTAAAATGTAAGTGAAACTTAAAATGCTAGAAGTTAAATACAGTTGCCTGGGGACATTTTAGCATATCTCATTTAATTTTTTAATAGGTCTGATAGAGGAAGAACGAATATACTCCAGGAATATAAAAAACAATTGAAATTAAAGATCTTTATAATATTTTATAGTTTACAAAGCTAACTCATTTTCTGAGTAGATATCTCTGAAAATTTAGCTATCTATTAGAGTGAAAGCAAATTGGAAGGCTGCTTTAATCTAGTGATACACTTGAAACTGTATTTTCCAGGACTACATGAAACCTTCAAAGAAGGCTTTGCTTGTGTTCCTCTTAATACACACTAGTCATAGTTGTTGGACTGTTTGACAGTGTGATTTCCTTAACTATGTAAATTGTGTTATTTGTTGTGTTATAAATTATTTAAAACAAAAATATTAGCCTAATTTTGTTTGAGATTACTTTTCTAATAAATTTTTTAAACATTCTGATCTCCAACATGGGGCAAATAAATCTTTTGACATTGTTACACCACAGTGTTCTCTTGTTCCTGCTCATTGCTCAGTGAACGAACCAGGTAACCCACACTAAGCCAGGAAAATGATAAACACTCCTATCTTTGTCATTGTTTTATTTTTTTTAAAAAAGGAATATATTTTAACATAAATGATATCTTTCAGTAAGTCAATTTGATGCTTACAATTTTCCGTTTTATAGTCATGTTTTTAAAACTTTTCTATTCTTTGTCAATTGTTTGTTGAACGTTCAATTTTAATAAAAACTGCATGTGGACCTAATGAAGTCTTATTTCCCTCAGGATGAGTGTGGCCAGTTTCCGTATGACGCAAATATCCAGATACACTGGGTGTCATTCCTGGATGGTCGCCAGCGAGTTCTGCTTTTCACAGATGATGTGGCCTTGGTTTCGAAAGCACTGCAGGCAGAAGAAATGGAGCAGGCTGACCATGAAATAACCTTGTCTCTCCACAGCCTTGGGCTCTCACTGGTTAACAATGAAAACAAGCAGGAAGTTTCGTATATTGGGATAACCAGGTATACAAGAAGGAAGATAAGGCATGAGGAATCTTGAGAAGTTATTCAGTTCATAATATTGAAGATGATGAGAGTAAACACATCCTGGTTTGAATTTGATATGCTCTAGAATAGCGGTGGTCAACGTGTGGCACACATGTTGTAGTGAGCACACAAAACCCTCTCTGCGATGGCACCTTGAGTTATATGAGTTGCTCTATTCTAAAGTAAACCCTTAGTATTCAGGTTTGATTGCAGTGTTGTCACTGTGCAATAAATAAATACATTTTGAGTTGCAGTGTAGGCTCTCAGTCACTGAAAGATTTGCCATCACTGATCTGTAATCGTTCTGTGAAACTTAGTGAACTTTGAACTGCTAGTTGATAAGACACGAAGATGGCTAAGATTTTGTCCTTGTTTTCACAATACCTGCTGTCACTTGATAGGGAAGAAGATATTTTCCTTCTTTCTCTCGTTTGTTTTTTTAACATTCTGGAAACACTGAGAAATTTTAGAAAGAAGTATATACATATGTGTTGGAGCTTGGGAAATTTGTGTATAGAGAGGTTATAGAAATCTTTTTGGGTCAGTGGAAGTCAGTAAGAATCAATTAGAAGGCATGCTCTACAGGGTGCAGTGTAAATTGTTATTTAGAACTTTATACTACTTACAGGACCATCTATTAAGTAAGAAATACTTAGCTTTATATTTCAATATTATATAGAATTTTTTAAACTATGAAAAGCACTTGTTTAGTGATGAGATCAGATTTTCTCTTTCATTCTTTTCATATTAGTGTTTTATATATATTGTCATATTTTGTCAGGTTTTCCTTTATAAAAGGTACTTGTAAAATTTATCAAAATAATGTGACTACTTTTTTTCACCATACACACTCAAATAGCATCTGGGTTTCAAAGGAAAACTAAATCATTTGTATAATGTATGAGTAGATCTTTATTTGTTTACAGTTTTAAGTCTAGAGGAAGTCTGAGTGTAAAGTATAGAACTCTTACACATCTGTAACCTCAAGTTTCCTGTTACTAACATCCTGCAAAATTGTAATGCATTTATTACAGATAAATGAGTACTGCTAACATTATTATTGTTAGAAAATAAGTACATAGTTTATTTTGAATTCACTCCTTGAATTATACAGTCTATGACTTTAAGAAATATACATCATGTGCCCACTATTGTAATATGTAGAATAGTTTTAGGCCTTACAAGTCTTTTGTCTTCATCTGTTGATCACTCACATTTTTTCTGTGAATTACTGGGTGAGAGTGATCTTAGTCATTCTAGTAAATGGCATCTGAGTGTTGTTTTAATTTTTAATTCCCTGATGATTTATGCTATAAAGCATCTTTTCTTCTGTTTATTTGCCATTTCCATACTTTCTTCTGTTAGCTGTCCACATCTTTCCTCTTTTTAAATTTGCTTTTATTGTTTAGTTTTGAATTACTTATTTTGAACACCAGTGTATTATCCTTTATGTATTTCACAAATACTTTCTCCTAGTCTGTGACTTTTAAAGAAAGTTCTATAAACAATGTCTTTTGAAAGCCATTATCAATTTTTCTCTCATAGACTGTACTTTTTGTGTTGTAGCAAAATAGTCATTTCAGTACCCCAGTCACTTAGAATTTCTCCTGTTATCTTGCAGGAGTTACAGTCTTGATTTTTATGATTAAATCTAAGCCAATTTAAATTAATTTTTGTGAACAGTAAGTTTTGTAATTAGATCCTTTTTTGTTACATAGGGATGTCCACTTATTTATCATTTGTTAAAAAGATTGTCTTTTCTCTAGCTATTTTTGTTACTTAAAAAAATTTATTTGATTGTATTTGTTTGGGTCTATTACTGGGCTTTCTATTCTCTTCCTTAATCTGATTGTCTGTGACTAATACCACACTAATCTTGATTACTGTAGTTTTATAGTAGGCCTTGAAATGGGATAGTATCATTCTCCTGATTTGTTCTGTCCTCAGTATTGTCTCCTTTTTATTCCCTTTCCTTTCCTTATAAACCTTGCAATCATATTGTTGCTATATGCAAATACTTTGCTGGAGTTCGGTTAGGATTGCACTGTGGCCGTAGATCAACCTGGGAAGAACTTGCTTCTCAACAGTATTCACTCTTCATGATTTTGTGCATGGGGTAGATCTCTATCTAGACTTTGGATTTCTTTCACCACGCCCACGGTTTTTCTCACACGGATTGTGTACATATTTTATTAGATTGGTTTATATTTAGGCATTTAAATTTGGGATTAATGAAATGGTATTGTGTTTCCAATGTGGAATTCCATTGTATTGCTGACATATGAGACAAATTCACATATATTAATTTTCTAACTTCCAACCCTATTTAACTGCCTGTTACAGGAGTTCTTGGGTGACTTTTTTGGGGGGGGGGATTTTGGGTTTTGGGGGTTTTCTTTGTAAATAATCATGTCATTTTTGTAGCTTGATTTCTTCCCAGTATTTATACCTTTTATTTTATTTTGTCTTACTTCATCATCTAGGCTTTCTGGCACAGTATTGAATGGGAGGGATGAATGTGGACATCCTTGCCTTTTTCCTGCTCTTAGTGGAAAAGCATCTAGTTTATCCTCATCAAGTCTGAAGTCAGTGATAGGCTTTTTAGATCGTCATTATCAAGCTGGGGAAAGTTTCTGGTTTGCTCGGGGTTTTATCATGAAGACATTTTGAACTTCTTAAAGTTATAAATTTGTTCTTTAGTAACTTCATTAACTACTAAACACATATAGTGAAGGTGTTTTTTATCATGATCATTGACTAGTAAGTTATGAAAAATGATACACATTTATATTTTATCATTCTGAAAAAGTATTTTCTCATGCAAGGATCAGCAAGGTATAGCCTAAAAGCCAGATTTCATCCACTGCTTCACTTTTTATGGGTTTTGATCTAAGAATGACCTTTTTTACATTTGAAAGGAGATAAACAGAGCAATAACATTTTATAATACATGACAATATATGAAATTCAGAATCTGTTGCTCATAAGTTTCTTGGAACACAGGTGTGTTCATTCTTTTTGGTTTGTGGCTGCTGTTACAATGCTGCTTGTGCTACAGATCACAATAGCACAGATCACAGTGTTGTACTTACTGCTTTATTGTAAGTTTATAATAAAGTTTATAATGTTGTACTTACTTTATTGCACGTTTATTTTTCCTACCAATGATAGTATTTAAGGTAACTCTTAGGGCATAATGCAGTCTGGGTTACCACATCAAATAAAGTAGTAGACTTTTTATTATATAACAACATTATAGCTGTGCTAAAAAATACAAACTATATTGACCTTTGAGTAAAAAAGCGTGTGTAAGAAACAGAATGTCTTATTACAGCAGAATTTATTCATAAAAATAAAGTTGTAACCAAAGTAAGTTCTGAGGGAATCACTCATTAGCTAAGCAAGGAAACCTTTTTTACCAATAGTGAGTTAACTGGATTATGTGTGATAACAACAGCTAAAGAAATGTGTCCAGAGAAATAAAACTATTTAAAACCACTAGACTTCCATCAAGAACAGCTTTGTAAAAGAGTGGGCACCTTAAGAGCAGTACCAGTAGTCCAGTAAGAGGAAGGATGGTCGTGTTAAGTGTGAGTGTGCAGTTTTCCTAAGCTCTTGATGAGTCCACGGACATTCTCAATATTGTTATGTGTTTGAGAATTCAGTGTTGAATTGAAGTACCTGAAGAGTTAGCCTCAGTCAGTAGTTTGCATTGAAAAACTATTGGTAAGAATATCTTCAAACAGGTTGGAGAAATATAATTCAGCGTTAGTGAGGAGGACTTTTCTGGGTATATTACAACCAATTATAAGGGAAAGACGGAAGCAGAAAAAAAGACTTAGTTGAATAAATTAAGAAGGCTTTGAAAATCTTAAGCCTTAAAAGCCTGTGTTCTTTGGGTGTTGTCTGTCAGTAGATGTTCTCTGGGATGTGTTTGAGTTGGCTCACCCTTGTCAAACCAATGATGCCCAACAGTAAGCTCCATTCAGTCTTGTGAGGTTAGCTATTATCACTTTGGTCATGATTGTTCTAACTGTCTAGACTATTCTAATATGACTGTTAGAAATAGAAACTGCATTTCCTCATTTGTCTTATCTAGACTATTCTAATATGACTGTTAGAAATAGAAGCTGCATTTCCTCATTTGTCTTAATAAATGTGATGAAGTAGCCCTAGTAACTACAGTGTCCTTCTTTTGTTTTGGGGCCAAGGTGAGTATTTTCTGAACAAAAAGAGTAACTGTTGGCCACTAAACCCAAATGACTTTGGAAGTTGCTTTTGCTAAAGACATGATAATATTTCTGAATGAATTTCACCCTGAAGTTAGAAGACTAAGGAATGCTATATGCAAAACTTACATTCCATTAAACTTATTTTGAGGACAACTTTTATTTGAATAACAAGTAATGTCAAGCTGTTTTATGTACTTCTGTGCTGTCCAAAGTTAAAACAAGAAGCAAGATATCTCACAGTCCATATGCTTGGCGAGTGTATATTTTATGACCTGCATCTTTTTTTCTATCAAAAATTTTTCTGACCTCATTGCAAATATCTCGGAAATTTCCTCATCTTAGTGTCCATTTGAGCAAATGAGGAATTTCCACCTAATCTGCAGTGTAGTAATATGCTAAAAGGCAAATGTTAAGAATTCAGTGAGGTTTTACAAATGTCTTCCAAGTAATATATTAACATAATTAAAATAGTTACAATAATATTTTTATAGGTCACTGTCCCTGTACTTAGTACTTAGCAGTACTTAGTTCCAAAGTGCCATTTCTGTAGAAGCTTATTGCATCTCATTAATAGAGGAACACCTGCAGTAGATTTTGATAAGGAATGCTAAATTAGTAAAATGTTGTCACTCCCACAAAGCATATTTTTCTCAGTAGTAGAACCTTAATTTTTAGAAATTATACTCAATTATTATTTTTATATTTTAAATTTCATCTATTAAAAAGTTTATGGAATTCTCTAGATATCTCAGTACATCGTAGTCCTATTATTTATGTACCATTTGCAACACAGATGGTGTTGAGTATTGTAAAAATCTCTTTTATCAATTTACTTTGCATAGGAAATTGGTAGTTGTACTAATACAGAGTTGACTCACAGTTCCACAAACTTAAATCTGTGTTTCTAATTTAATTTTCTTTTTGAATTATTTCAGTTCTGGTATTGTTTGGGAAATGAAACCAAAACAGAAATGGAAGCCTTTTAATCAAAAGCAGATACTCCTACTGGAGCAGTCTTACCAAAAACATCAAGGCTCCCGGGACCGTGGCTGGATAAAACTAGAGAATAATTTTGAGGTATACCCCTCAGTTTTTTACTTTGAGTGTTACAGGTTTATAATTTTATAGATATGTTTTGTGGTTATTGGTAGTGGGAGTGAATAGTTTTACTGTTTAGTATGTGCAGAAATTGATATCCAAATTAGCAAATAAAGTTATTTATAGACTGTTAGTATTTAATAAAATACTGTATAATAATATCATATAGTATGAAGTCTGATTTAAATGTTTCTCTTCTGTATTTTTGTAACTCATTCTTTTAACAAATCAATTTTGTATAACTTCATAAGATTATGCAGCCATTATGGTGGTTTGAAAATTTTACTGTCACATTTTGAACAACACCTGTATCTGTTACATTAATAACTTCATTGATGAAAAACCTACAAAACTGTGGTCAATTAAATTCATTAAATTTGAATGATTATTGTATGTGGCTGGGCATTTGTAAAAAAAGGTGTGCAGAGGCTAAAAGTCATGTTTGGCTGCAAGAAGATTCCAGGAAAAAAAAAAATTCCAGCAACTTGAGCTGAGCCCTGCTTGCTCCTCTGCAGTCCTGTACTTAGAGACAGTTCTTTGTCTTTGGTGTCTGCGAGCTGAATCTGGATCAGTTACCAGCTGCATTCCCCACCCACTTCTGTGGGTGCTGGCTGTGCTTAAATGGGGATGAGGATGTGGGACCAGTAGTGTCAAGCATAAACACGCTCTTTAGCTACACATTGTTAAAACAAAGTTTGTTAAGAATTATCTATGGGCCTGGGGATTTAGCTCAGTGGTTCTGGTGCCTGCCTTGCAAATGCAAGGGCCAGGTTCGATCCCAGTAACCACATACAACAATGCTGGCCGTGGAGAATGATGCCCACCAGCAGTCAGCACCACGTACCACAGTTCTGGGCATGATGACTCATGCCTGTAATGTCAGGGAGGCAGAGGCAGGAGGATTGCTGTGAGTTCAAGGCTGAGCTCAGGGCCAGCCTGAACTATAAGACCCTGTCTCAAAAAAAAAAAAATCATCAAAAATTTTTATATGAAATATTTTAAAAGTACAGATTCTGTAATCACAAAGCCTTCAAAATTGTTTTTTCCTAACAATTTTCTTAGAGAATTGATTCTGCTTCAGAGGTCTGACTTGGAGATGGCTTTAAGATCTTTTGGTGAGACACAGTGATAGAGATATTCTCATAGGGTGTGGTGGCTCACGCCTGTAATCCTACCACTATGGAGGCAGAGGCAGGAGGATTGCTAAGAGTTTGACGCTAGCCTGGGCTACATAGTGAGTTCAGGGTCAACCTGAACTACAAAGCAAGACCCTGTTTTAAAAAACTAAAAAAAAAAAAAAAAAAAAAAAAGATATTCTTATTTGGTTTCCTTAGTACACAGATACCTAAAATGGGATACTTTCCTATTACCAGCTCATCACCAAAAATGTGCTTTCTTCCAGGTCAATTTTGATAAAGTGCCCATGGAAATGCGTCTTCCTATTCGATGCCCTATTAAACGAGATTTTCTGTCAGGAATTCAGGTTGAATTTAAGCAGTCTCCTCATCAGAGGAGTTTAAGGGCCAGGTTGTACTGGCTTCAGGTAATATAAACATCCTTATTTAAATAAATATTTCTGACCACCTTGATCATCTCGAGAATGAAATTTTCTCTTTTTATAGTAAAGTTGCTAACTTTTGTACAGCTAAGAGTGTATTTCAGTGGTTGAGCAGTTGAGGCCCCAGCTTTAATCCCTAGCACCAAAATAGTCAAGAAAGAAATTGGCATCTCTCATTTTGTTTGCATGCTTTTTCCCCTTCTGTCTTGTATCCTGTAGATTCAATGTCCCCCTTCCAATCTGCATTCAAAGACTGTGTGACTCTTGAAACTGTTGAATTGGACCAGTTGCAAGGCTGCTTTCTTCCACTCAGAGGACCTGATTGGTACCTTTGCAATTGTGATGGGATCCCCAAGGGGGTATTCCTTTGTTACTTTTCATGGGGCTTTGTTGGAGGTTGCTTTTGGATAGTTGATTGCTTTCTCCTTTTCAGCCTCCCTTCTTGCATTCCTCCCTTTTAAGTTTTTTTTTAAAGATATCTCCGCCTTTTTCTTTTTTATACACTGATTTCAGAGTTAATCTCCTTATATTTTATTTAAACCATAGACAGTAGAAGTCTCACAGGATCGATAGGTTCAAATATTTGCACTGACCATGTGCATGTTGATGGGATTATGAGAGAATTTATATATTGTATATAAAGGCCTGCCCCCTCCTGAGGTATGTAAGTTCTACAGCTTTTAAAGTACATATGCCCAAGCAGACTCTCAGTTATGATGACAGAAAGAAGTAGCTTCTTCTATAATCCTGTCTCTAACACTACAAGTTAATTCAAACTTAAATTAGTTGTCTTTTGTTTCAGGTTGATAATCAGTTACCAGGTACAATGTTCCCTGTGGTATTTCATCCTGTGGCTCCTCCAAAGTCCATTGCTTTGGATTCAGGTAAAAATAGAAACATAGGTATACTCTTTATATTAAAAGTTAAATAGACATTACTTTGTCTTGTCTAAAGTTTACTTTTTAATGTTATATTCTTTCTTTTAGAGCCAAAACCTTTTATTGATGTGAGTGTCATCACAAGATTTAATGAGTACAGTAAAGTGTTACAATTCAAGTGAGTAAAGATTTTCACTGTCTGTCTAAAGGAATCTCAATTGAGAATTTATTTTGAAAACAAATTGTATTCTTTTTGAGAATAATTTCTCAATTATTTTCCTGTTGAACATATTAATCCACTTTTTGTGAAGAAATTTTTACCCTTATTTTAATTATAGCCTATAAGAATTCCATCAGTCACTCATTTTGTAACTCCACTTACAGTATAAAATAATGAAATACAATGATTTGTGTACTGGTGAGCTATGTTCTTGAAAGCAGTTGCTGTAAAATGATGATAGTTTATCTTCTAATTTTGTTCATCTCTACTGTAAAGGTTTTAAGTGCTGAGTGTTAATGCAGAGGTGTTACCCCCAAGTAAAACTTTCATTGTAATGGATCTTTGTAGTCTGAATAAGATTTGACCTTATTAACATAATTATTAAGAGAGTAAGAAACAATATTGTACTGTGGCATTCGAAGAAGTTAAAGTTTTAACATTGAAAGTTACCAAGTTTGAAGCCCTATTCTACCTTAGCATTTTTTTTCTACAGGTATTTCATGGTTCTTATTCAGGAAATGGCCTTAAAAGTTGATCAGGGATTTCTTGGAGCTGTTGTTGCACTGTTTACTCCAACAACTGACCCTGATGCTGAACGCAAACGGGTAACAGTTTTTTATTCCTGTAACTGAGGTGATTAAGTCAGCTATTTTTAAAGATAATTGTGATATTGAAAAAAATTACAAGAAACTCTTTTTTTTTTTTCAGACAAAGTTAATCCAACAAGATATTGACGCTCTTAACACAGAATTAATGGAGACGTCAATGACTGACATGTCAGTTCTCAGTTTCTTTGAACATTTCCATATTTCTCCTATTAAGGTTTGTTATTATTTTGAAATGTTAATGTAATTATTTTAGGTCTTTGAAGGATCCATGTACAAGTGTAGTTTTTAATCTGCTACATCAAATGTTGGGTGAGAGCTTTCTTTGATTAATGGTAATAATTAAGACAGTTCTTTGTAACAGATGTACAGTCATAATTCCTACAGAGAAACCACTAGAGCATGTTCTCTAGTCTTGGATTAATAACCCTTTACTTGAAGAAGCTGACAAAGGCATTTCTTAATTAAGTGTAGAAGTGCTCACCAACATCTAATGTTTGGGCTGCACTTTGTAACTACTGTCACTGTCTACACTGAAAGCTATAATGGCCGCCCTAACCAAATGTGCAGACGCTGAACTTGGTATTATACTGTTGATTCGATGTTTCTCCCTGACCAAAATTTGATTGTAACTGAGGAAGTGGAAAATTGGATACCTTTCACTTCCCTGATTTTGTACTTTATGAACCCATTTCCTTTTCCCCTTTTGTTCTTTTTAGCTTTTATAGGGAAAGGTGACTATTTAGTAAATTTACAAATCCTATCAACCATAATACTCTAAACTTGTGTAATGGGCCAGATTTACAATTAAAGAACTCTGTAAAATATTGATGATCCTTTACTTTCTCAGAAACTGTTTACAGCACTTTATTTTCAGTTAAATTCACCAATACATTGAGTTTAAATAAATGGTTTTATTTTATACTGATATATTAAATTGGCATCAGACACATGCATGATAGTCTTAGAATTGGCAGTTTTTTTCTGATGGATTGTATAATTTCTTTCTCATTAGTGAGAATCATTTATCTATGGGATTAAATAATAAAATTCAACAAAAATGTACTGAATGCCTATTATCCAGATTGCTGTTTAGATATGAAATGACCTAATAGAATTTATAATCTGGGGGAGAATTAAAGGTTGACAGTTTGTCTGTTCATGTTCTTGGACACACTGGGAATCACGCCATGAAGTGGAATAATGAAGATTATGAACCATGGTTGTGTTTATAGTCCATGTTGACTTTGCCTTAGGGAGAGTTGGAGCCCAACACTTACTGGATCTGAATACTTAACTGACTGTTTATCTAAGTGGGCACCACAGTAAAGAAAAACAGAATAAAACATAAAGTAGGCTTTCCTGGTCCTGTGTCAGGTCTACTTTACTTGAGCTCTGTGTAGGTCAGGCGAAATGTTTAGAGAGAAAGGAGGGCCATCTGCCTGCTTTATTGACACATGTTGTTACCTTTGCCTCTGTCTTCCTGCTCTATTGTGCTAATGTTCCTTTTTGATAAAATGGAAACCAACTGGGAAAGCGAAAATCTTCTGTTTAAGTACCTATTAAAGGTACTGTGGAAAGTGAAAACCTTATAGTTCTTTCAGATGTTTGCTGGGCAACTTGCTAATTCTCCATAATTGTCATAGTCATGCCATTGCTAATTTTTTTTGGTGTAACTATAATTGCATCAATAATTGTTGCCATGAGTTATGTACGTTAATGGGACTGTGTACCAGTTGACATTTTCTTCTTAAAATAATTACCCCATTTTTGTAAAGAGTTTTTTGCCTCCTTCATATTAACACAATGGTATTTATACAGTTGGAATGAAAGTAGAGCTATTTTTGAGTCAGACCATTTGTATTTTATCAAAAAATAAATAAGGACAGATAGAAATGGACTATTCTCTGTATTGTGTACAGGGTAAGTTGCATCTTTCAGTAGGGCTGTAATTGAAAGACATATTCGGTTACATTGGGAGATGTTCCTATTGTGTAAATTTTTTTGTTTTTCTGCCTTCATTTGTTGATTGTTATGTTTCTTTTAGCTGCATTTGAGTCTGTCTTTGAGTTCTGGAGATGAAGAGTCAGACAAACAGGAAATGATTGCAATTCATTCTGTCAATCTGCTGCTGAAAAGCATAGGTGCCACTCTGACCGATGTAGATGATCTGATATTCAAGTAAGCCTTCTGTTTTGGTCCAATGAGAAGGAGTTTATGTCAGGTTGGGTTTCTGATATTAATGTTTTCATTTCTGTAATTTTAGCTGAGGAAATTTATAACTTACTACTTGAAGTATTTGGTCTGTTTCTGATGATATTCTTTAGATGTGCTTACATCTTCTGTGATAACAAAGGTGAAGGGTCTTATACTTTCTTTGATTACTCATATCAATAAAATACAATTTTAATAAAATTTTAAGTGTTTTAGCATGGTATGTAAATAAATTGACCATTTAAAATAGAACTGTATTTGGAAATATATAGCAATGGATTGAGATTTCAGTGTAACCATATAGCAAAGTGCAGAGAGAGAACTTCTTTTTTTTTGAGACAGGGTCTGACTTTGTAGTTCATGCTGGCCCTAAACTCAGCCTTAAACTCAAATCACAGCAATCCTTCTGCCTCTGCCTCCCAAGTGCTGGGATTATAGGCGTGAGCCACCATGTCCAGCACTGTGGTATGTGGTACTGGTTGCTGCTGGGTGTGAGTCTTCACGCCCTGTATGGTATGTGGCTACCGGGGAATTGAACCCGGGCCCTTGCGCTTGCAAGGCAGGCGCCGGAACCACTGAGCTAACTCCTCAGCCGAGAGAGAACTTCTTGCCACCTTTATTATGAAGATATCTGGGTAAATTTAGTGACTGTTTATGGCATTGCATATTCAACAGTGGTATTGGAACAAGGAGTTAGCTTGGAGAATATTTGTATCATTTCCAGCTTATATGTACACTACTAAATTTCATAGGAAATAAAGGATAAAATATTGTGTAAAAGAAATGGAAAAGACTTGAAAAAGTTAATTGTTACATCTGTGAGTAGAGGAAATTTGAGTTTAAAAGCAATGAGGAAAATTTCAATGTAAGTATAAAATGGATTGAACTACAGAAAATTAAATATTTCATAAAATTATTGAAGGTGAAAACAAAAGCTGGGGAATATGACAGATAAGATGTACAAAAATTAACAGTCTAGATATTAACTGTTGTTAAGAAAATTCTGCAAATTCCAGCGTTGTACAAGCCACTGGACAAGGAGTAACATACAAAAAAGAAAGGATAAAATGACTGGTTGATTGATTCTTGAAATGTCTAATTTTAATATTTATCACAAGTACATGCGGATTAGTGCAAAGTATTACAAATTTTACTATGTGAGTGATCCTAGCATTAGACTGGGTGGGCCTAAGATATGGACACTTTTTTATGCTGTTGGTGTAATTGGAAAGCTGTGCATCTATTGAAAGTCCATTTCTTTGGTCTTTCATTCAGTAATTCTTTTTTGGGAGTTTAGTTCAAAAAATAATCTTGAAAAGGAACCAAAGAGTTGTGTTCATTATACATGTGGGAACATTAATTATTATGAATTGAACTTGTGTGACAGTTCACATTGATTGTCATTGTGACACTGTCACATGGAATGCCAGTGGAAAGCTCTGCACCCATGCAGAATGATTTCATGGCATTTTAGAAAAGAAAAGGAAGAATATTTATCCACAGTGCTTGAAAGTAAATGTGGCACATAAGGTGTTTTAAATTTTTTTTTAATTGCATACAAAGATTAAAAGTGGGAAATGAAGAGAAAACTTGAAAAATAATCAAGAGTGGAGAGAAATTGTAGTTGACTTTTAAGAATTATTTTCACTTTCTTGTACTTATCATAAGCTTCCATGAGAATATACTGTTTTTATAATTATTTTTTTAACAGTACGTTGACTTCAGCCATAAATTGTGTCAGTGCAAAAGTGTGAAAGAATTGTGACTAGAATTAGCTATTACTGGGCCGGGGATATAGCTCAGTGGTTCCGGCGCCTGTCTTGCAAGCGCAAGGACCCGGGTTCAATCCCCGGTAACCACATAACAATACTGGGTGTGGAGACTCACCCCAGCGGCAACCAATACCACATACCAGTGCCGGGCGTGGTGGCTCATGCCTGTAATCCCAGCACTTGGGAGGCAGAGGCAGGAGGATTGCCGTGATGTGAGTTTGAGGCTGAGCTCAAGGCCAGCCTGAACCACAAAGCAAGACCCTGTCTCAAAAAAACCTTAAAGAAAAAAAAAGAATTAGCTATTACTGAAATTTTAAGTCTATTTTTTCTAGAGTATAATTACAGTACCTTGAAATTTTCCTTTTTCTCCTTCTAGACTTGCTTATTATGAAATACAGTACCAGTTTTACAAGAGAGATCAGCTTGTCTGGAGTGTTGTTAGGCACTACAGTGAACAGGTAAGTTTTTAGCAGAGCAGCTTA
>PVIR01029901.1:0-20651 GCA_004026965.1 Petromus typicus
TAACACTGACAGCTTTGTAAAACATTTATTTAACTAATATTCTACTTTCTGTCTGTGATTCTCAAACTATAACATCCTGCAGAAAGTAAAAGTTACTGCATTGGGTTAAGATAAAAACTAATGAAATCTGCATTTGCTAGTTTTCTAACTGCCTTTAAAAGAAATCCAACCTTAAATATGGGCTATAGATTTTATTTTCTTAGTGAACTAATAATGTCTTAAATTGAGATCCCAGCATTTCGTTAAAAACCAAAGATGTTACATCGTAAATAAATCAGAATCATGATTGCCAGTCTAAAAAGATTAGGACATTGGGGGTGATGGCCCCCCACCTCCCAATTATTGCCTGTGTTCTTACAAGTGTGTTTAAATCTATTTCTGTTAATTTACAATTTGAAAGGTGGGTGAGGAGCAGTTTGAAAAATAGATTACTGTCTTCATTAATACAGGTTTGACCTACAAAGTCTTCACGTACTTAATGATTAAAAACCAAAGTACTAAATAATAAATTATAAGAATTTATAGGAGTCATCATCTTGAAATTAGCTTACTGAATGTTCTTATCATAATAAATCTGAGTGGGTGTCTAATTTAGTGTTAGCTGACTGAAATTATATGTTGCAGGCAAGGGAAAAAAAAAAACACTTTTGTTTGAAGACAAATGCAGTGAGTTTAATCACAGGTGATCTGAAAGGCACCTATCTTTTGCTCTGTTCACTTCCCAGAAACTTTGGCGAAACTGGTTGAATGAGGATCGATTTCAATTTGTAAATCTGGCAGACTATAAAATCTCCCAGAGCGCTGCCCTGGTATCTGTGTCAACACTCCCTGCCCTGAGCTGTGGCCAGCTGATTGCAGGCTGAGTTAATGCACAGGAGAGACAATTGGCTTCTCCTTATCTCAAATCTAATTTTTAAAAAATAATTTTTATTTGTGTTAGTGCGTATTTGAGTTCATAATAAGTACATTTGTTGTGGGGAGCTGGTTAATATATACAACACATCTTAATTTGTATGTTCCCTTCCCCCTCCTTCCCTGTCTTCCATCTCTGATCCCCTCCCCATTGAAGAAGCTCAATCACTGTGTTTCCTGTTATCTATCTTTTATTTTGCTCTTTTGTTCATTTATATTTTCCCATATGAGAAACCATGCAATATTTAAGCACGTGCATCTGATTTATTTGGTTTGACCCTTTGGTCTCAAAGTGTACCCGTTTTACTTCCAGTGCCTCAAATGTATTCTTATCGATGATAGAGTAGTACACATTTGTGCATAAATACCATATTTTCTTTATCCATTCACCTTTTGGTAGACGCATTGCCATATACACATGGGTGTGCATGGATCACAGTAATATGATGTCTTTAACTCTTCTAGGGAAGTACTTTAAGAGGAATGTCTAGGTTGAATGGAATCCTAATTTTTGTTTTTTGAGGACTCTCCATCTAGATATCCATTGCAATTGTGCTAATTTACAGTCCCATTGACAGAACAGAAGGGTTCCTTTTTTCCCAATAGCTGCCCATTTTTTGATTGGTCCCCTTCAGACCCAGTTACTGACAAGGCTAACAAGCTTGTTTGTCAACAAAATAGAGGAGAAATAGTCACCATTACCATTCTGTGCCCAGGTAGACTTCCTTCATACTCTCTGCCTTAGAAAGAATATATCTATCCATTCAGCAAGTACTTCCTGGGCTTCTAGCCTACTAGGCCAGACCCAGTGCTAAACTTGGAGGTTGTTTAAAAAAAAATTAAGAGCTCAAAGTCTTATATGGAAGACAGACCTAGCAACAAATCAATGAAAATGAGTGCTGTAGAGAAGAGTATGTTTGTGCATAGCAGGTACCTGAAAGGGGATGATTGACCTTCCCTGTGGCTGGGTAAGGTGGGTAATTAAGGAAAGTTTCCTCCAGGAGTGGATGACAGAGTGGCTTTTGGGGGAGGACATCCCTGTCGGAGCATCACACTGGACATTGTGCAGGAATAAGGAGCACACTGTCTGGGCCACCAGAAATAACACTAGTGAGACAAAACGGACCAGAGCAGAGTGATAGAAAATGATGTTTAGAACTTGGCAGGGACCACATTATGAAGGCTCTTGCAACAGCGCTAAACTTGGTTTGTGAGAGAGGGAGGCACTGAGGGATCACAGAGATTTTTATATCAAAATATAAATGGAATAAATCTTTCAGATACCATGGAAGCTGCATGGAATCCCACGATTTAGACTAGGATATATATATTCACGTGTACAGTATAAGCACAAACCTAAATAATTTACCCTAAATAGGCAAAGAGTGTTTGCAAATCAAAAAAACAAATATGTACCTTCTGTGGAAACAATGGGGCAAAGAGGATGAACAGGAAATTCATTGAATAAAATTAACACACCTGAAAAAAGCCTCACACTTATTTTTAATACATTAAAATGGAAATAAAACAATGAAATTCTATTTTTGTACAATAACATTGGAAAAATTTAAGAGGGCAGGCAGATAACTTCCATGTTGTTAAGTATATAAACTATAAAAAGGCACAGAAAAGAAACATCTTGGATCTAGTCTGGTACCAAGTCTTTTTTTGCGTAATGTAATTCACAGCCTCATTCTCAATAAATTTTAAGCAATTTTCTGATAAGCTTTAATGGGATTAAGACCTGTTTTGAGATGTCAGTCCCCCATCCAGCCAACCAAACTTAAGCCAAAAGTTCTTTCCTGTTTGTATCTAG
Source organism: Petromus typicus (assembly GCA_004026965.1). Classification (NCBI taxonomy): domain Eukaryota; kingdom Metazoa; phylum Chordata; class Mammalia; order Rodentia; family Petromuridae; genus Petromus; species Petromus typicus. The sequence continues at coordinate 2,729 of PVIR01029901.1, forward strand.
CCAAAAACTGACTGTCTTATCATTGCATTTCTCTGCAGAATGTCTCCACCAAGAGGGAATCTTTGAATTGATCTGCTAGAGGCCTTTCCCCAGTCATAAAATTACAATGAAAATTTTACACATGTTCATAACTAGGTTTTCTAAAACTTCCCCTCAGCAGAGGAGAAGAACATTATTTACAGAAGCATAAATTATTTTCAGTCATTTTGGAAAGAAAGTTGGAAACTTCAACTGAAATTAAACACACTACTTTCTCATCAAGCAATTCCATTTGGAAATAGAAAATGCAGAATACTTGAATAAACTTGCAAGGTCACCCAACTAGAAAAATTAATGATTTTTAGTATTATTTTATATGCATAAATATATTTATTCTTTTTGTCCTGTGCCATTTTAAATTTCTAAGGGTAATTTTTACTTGAGTTACAGCATTTCCTGCATATCTAGAAAGAAGAGAGAATATACATATACAAATTATCATATTATTGATGTATACACACACATACACACATACACACACACACTTCAGCCTCAATGTTCCCCTAAAGCCTCATGGGCTTTTAGACAGAGCTTTGGGAAGGAGAGTGGATTTGTAGGTTTTAGAGCTGATTTAGGAGGTTGGACCCTGTCAGAAGAGCCTGGTCCCTGTGGGCATGACCTGGAAGGATGTCACCTTTCTTGACTCCTCCCTTGACCTCTTTGCTTCCTGTTCACCATGCCAAGAGCAGCTCTCTTCCTCCTCCCTCCATGCTTCTGTGCCATTGGCTGCCTTAGAGCCAGCTGATTATGGACTGATACACAAGCCAAAATAGACCTTCTTCTGCTTTCATGTTACAGGTGTCAAGCACTGAGTTTCAGCGACAGTGAAAGTAACAAAGTTGATATACATTTTCTTTTTTTTCTTTTTTATGTTTCTATCTTATTTGAATTTCTTCCCATCTGCATGTAATATTTTTGAAATTTAAAATAATATCCTGGAAAGAGAAAGGGCAGAAGAACTAAGTTTCACAAGTACAAATTCAGGAAGTGTCCCTAGAAGACAAGAACTCAGATATTCTCAGTATGACCTGGGGCTTGCAGGGCCTGGGCCGATTTTCCAGAGCAGCAGGAGGGTCTGGCCTGAGATCAGAGCAACTGAGGGCAGCTGCGTGTTTCTCAAACAGAAAACTGTGGCTGTGACACTTGGGGAGGGAGGTGGAGAAGGCTTGAATTCAGTTGTTCACTTTCTGCTGGGTTATACACACATACACACACAAACACACACACACACAAAATTTCTAATTAATTAGAAAAGCCATGCCTTCCAGACAAGAGCAGACATACCTATGGGACCTCACCAGGAAGAAGTAGGTCTGGTGGAGCAGAGGAAAAGCTTTTTTTAATATTAAAAATTAATTTAATATGAAATGTGTGAAAGCTGAGTTTTTATCATTAGCACCCACTCCGGAGGGCCTGTTGCTGCTGATGAAACTTCTACTTCTTTCTGTCGCTGTAGCCTGGTTTTGGAGAAAGTCATTCTCATTCACCATTTCCCACATCATCCTCTCACACTTAGGATCTCCTGCGACACAGCTGGATTGGCAGGAAAGAGAGAAATCTCCTTCAGATTTTGTCCATCCTTCCTGTGTCCAGGGACGTATCAGCCAGCTAACAGAATCCTGGCAGTAACTGATTATTATTTTCAAAGGAAAGAAATTACAGTTATTTGCAAAGGAAGAAAATCAAGGAGTAAATTGAATGTGACATAATATGGGGAATTTTTGCCTTTTAAAAAGTTTTGTTGTCACTTATTTCCCTCCTAGACAGGTGATCTCCAGGTACACATGCTTTTCTTTCGCTTCAGTGAGAGCTCGTAATGAACATAATGATCTGGTGACATATCCTGACAGCTGTGAGCAAATAACTCTAACAACAGATAAATAGCATCTTCGTGAGGGAGCCTTTTAGTTAGTTCTCAAGAAAAATTGTAACAAATTTCTTGTCACATGTTCGTACGACTAAAACATGTGCAGACTTCTAAGCAGAAGTTTATGTGGGATCTGAAGAGCTTCAGCCCCACCCCATCACCCACATGCTCAAGAGCATGTTTTATTGGCTGAGAGATGTTGGTCAGTATTTATTTGTATTGTGCTATTATTTGCACTGTGCAATACTGTGTGTCAGTTTTCACCATAGTCAGTGCTGTATCTGTGAATTAACAAATGGATGGATGGATGGATGAGTAATGGTCTGTTTTCCACATTTTGTTTTCTTTAGATTTAAGGCCCATTCTGAGCCCTCCTATCTGCTATTTCAAATCCTCCCCTAAAATTTAGTATGTAATATGCAGTTAATGAAGATCACAATGAATTGACCAGACTTTAACTTAATCGCCTGCCTTTAAAAAGGAGGGAGGGCGGGGAGAATGAAAGAAAAGGAGAGTCTGGCACAGGACCACACTTGTATAATCCCAGGACTCTGGAAAGCTGAGGTACAAGGATTACAAGTTTGAGCTCAACCTCGGCAACTTAGTGAGACTTTCCTTCAAATAATAATACTAAAATGGCTAAAATGAGTGTAACTCAATCAGAAGGTCTTGGGTTCACTCTCCAGTATAGGAAAGAAGAAAGAGAAGAAGAAGGAAAAGTTATAGGAGGGGGCAGGAACAGGAAGAAGCAGTAGTAGTGGAAATTACTGGCAAAAAAAAAAAAAAAAAAATCCCTACCCTTGTAGATCTTACATCATGATGAGAAAGCCAAGAAATCCACACAAAAGAAGTATCTGATATAAATAATATGCTAGGAGGAAATGTGCTTCTGTCTGTGGTACATACTCCTTAGTTCTCAGGAAGCTCAAAGCCAGGCATGGCCAGCTGTGGACCTGGAGGAAGGACTCACGTAGCCCAGGACCATGATCTGCAGCTTGAGGTCCCTCTTACCCTTCTCAAAGTCTTTGTCTAAGTCAGGCGGCCTCCAGGGACCCCTCAGCCCCGTATCACTGCTTAAGGCCATCGTCCCTCCTCATGACCTTTCACCTCTGCCTAATCCTGAGTCGCCCCGGCAAGCTCCACTCAGGCAGGGCTGAGTCCTCCCTATCACTCAGCATCCTGCACGCTCTGCCCAGAGCTTCACACACAGCACAAGCTCCATCAATGTCTGCAACCTCCCAAGAAGTGACGACACTAATAAATGGTTACTGTATCCTATCCGTTCCTGCTGTCACTTAAACAGGTTATCACAGGCTTAGTGAGTAGAGTTCTGCATGTCAAAACATATGTGAACTTCCTAGAAATGTCATCATAGGATAATGGGTCCTTCGTGACTGGCTTCACCCCACTTCTGTGTCAGTCCACACTTACACTCTGTGTCAAGCCCACCCTCCTCGCATGACCAGACTGTGTACTGCTCTATTGTCTGCTGATGGACTTTTGTGCTTTTGTCCTGGAGCTCTGGGGAGTGGCTCTGAATGTGTGTGCTTTTGGTTTGAACACCTGTTTTCTATTCTTGGGGGTGCACGTCTGCACACACACACACACACACACACACACACACACACACACACATACACACACCTAGGAGTAGAATTGCCAGGTCTTAAGGTAATTTTCTATCTGTTTCACTAAGGAACCTTCTCATTAAATTTAGATGTTGAATATTTGGAGATAATACAAAATGGGGCCTCTTTACTTGACAGAATTTATCTCTTTAAGTTGGAGGTGTTCACACCCCAAGGGGTCTCAGGGTAAAAGGACCAGGGAGCATGCAGATTGGATCCTGCCTTTGAAGCATCTGACCCAGTGCCGCTTCAGGCTGGGAGGTAGGCTGCCAGTTGGGGTGGTGTGAGGCCACTGCTGTAACATGTGTGTTGAACTTTGACTTTGTGGTGTCGGGAACCATGTGGCTTAGGAGACGGGGTTTTTCAGACAGGCCTGGGCACAGCCTCAGGAGCACAGATTCAGGCTGTGGTGATGGAGGCCCTCGCAGAAGCCACTCTGAAGTTCCTGTCACCATCAAGTCTCGATAGAGAACAACAGAACTGTGATGTTTCTTTCCAACACTTTTCGGTAAAACCTTGACAGGTTAAAGAAAACAGTTGTGCTTTTTTTTTAAATGGCATGTGCAGATAGGTGGGCATTTTGGAGCTGGATTTAAGATGCAGTCAGATTTTCCCCTGACTTCCTCCACTGACTTCTTTTCCAACTTTTAGTTAGTCACCGAGGTGATGTAAGACATGCCCTCGAGACCCTTATAAAGTGACTGCTTAAAGAGAAGGACAGATAGCAATACCATAAGTGAATGTTAAAATTGTTTTTCTTTTTGGGTTTTAGACATTCTGAGACAAGCTCTCACTATAGAGCTCAGACCGGCCTTGAACTCACAGCAGTCCTCCTGCTTCAGTCTCCTCAGCACTGAGATTAGAGGCATGTGCCACCGTATCCAGCTGTACAACCTTCTTGCACATCTAGCTCTTCCTCACCCTATTAGGTTTTTGGCAATTGTGAAATGCACCTTGAACCTCAATGTCACCTGCCTCAAATATATATAATACAGATATATGTTTTGTAAGATTGCTGTGGATATGAATTGAGGTAAGAACTATAAAGTGAAAAACTATGCTTTGTCTATAGTATGTGCTCAACAAATCACACCTGTGATTGTTTTGTTTTTAATAATATTTTAACCCTGAAGTGTAACCATTCCATGCAGAAAGCTGGACACTTACACCATTCACAGCATCCATGAGTCAGAAACACACTAACTTGTTCCAAAATGTAGATTCGAGCTAGATGTGTTACGTTCTCCACAGCAATGAAAAATATGTATCTGTCTGCCTTCTACCACGTCTATCTCTACTATAATTTTCGTTCAATATTTGTATTATGAAAACACCCAGAAACCCTTTTGCCAGTCTGTACTGCAGCAACATAAATCAGTTCCTGCAATCTCACAAATGCCTCCCCACTCCTCACAGAATCTCCTAGAGGCAGCTGTCGTTGGATTTCTCCATGGCAGCTTCTCCCTTCTTCCCTTCGGGGACCCGAGACATGATTAACTTGCAATAATTGTGTCTCCCTCATTAAAGGAAAGCTGTAGCAAGAGAAAAACGCTAGGGCTGATCAAGACACCCCTTGTTATTTTTTCTTGTGTGTCAGCTGAGTGGGCGCCTCTTGTTTCTCTGTCCTTCAGGTTAGTAAAATCAAGACCAGTTGTTAGAGCTATGAGCTATCAATAAAAGTTAATGTAGCACAGGAAATTGGAAGAGGAACAAAATCACTTAAGTGTTCAGGGCCACCTCTCTACCCGTGCATCCCTTTTGCATGGTGCTGCTCATGGAGGTGTTTATGTCACCCTGGTTGCAACTTAGCACTCTTTTCCTAAGTAAATGGCAGAGCATGCAGATCAAGGACATGGGCAGGAGACCAGGGATCCAGCTTTCCCAGTGTTGGGCTCCCTGAGGAAACCAGGGTGCCCTGTAACGTGTGCTGGGGTAGCTCATGTCCACAGTGCTGGCTTTTCCAGCTTTATTCAGGTAGCCAGTCATGGGTAGCCATGCTCAGGTGCCAGGTATGTACCTTCCAGGGGTTGGTGAACAAGCTCTTTGGCTAAAGATTCAAGACTTACCCCGGCCATTGACTGCATGAATGTTCCACCTACAAGATTTTAGTGAAATTTATGTTTGATCACAAAGACTCCTCCAGAGGGCTATGTCTGGTCCTCCTGGACCCAGAGCTCAGTGTGGAGAAAGCCTGATGAAGTGTCCACAAGAGGATGAATTGGGTGCCATAAAAGTGACCAGTGGTGAAGAGTGGGCCAAGACAGAGAGGAGGAAACCGGGAAAATGGTGAATGGTTTTCCTTGCATACTGATGGGGGAGGCGAGAATTGTAGACACCAAGGAGAGATGAATGGGCTGTTTGCTCGGTACAAGGAAAGAGCATATGATTCATATACCATTTTCCTATCCCTTGCTATTTTATATGTTTATTGATCTGCTCTTTGAGTTATAAATGAAGTTGAGGTTAGTCAAAATCCTGTAAGTGTACAGTCTCATGTTGTGACTCTTCCTAATCCACAGCTATTTACAGTTTACAGACAGGGAAAGTGACACTTCAGAAAGCTCAGTGAATTGCCAGAAGTCCCACTGTGGTAGGCTGTGAGCTGAGTTTCCCAGATGGGTAACCTGAGACCCTTTCCAACCTCTTGGCTGCCATCAGAAGAATTTCAGGCCACCTTGTGCCCCCCAAGCTGGCTCTAATGAAGCAGACTGGCAACACAAAGAGTTAAGTGTGGTAGAAACCAGCTCTTCCATGGCTTTGGGGAGTGTGAAGTGACACAACCACTCCAGGAAGCAGTGGGCCAATTTCTTAACAAGTTAATCCATATCACCTGATTCAGCAAAAGAATCTGCTTGACAGAAATGAGAACACGGGTCTAAACAAGATTTGTCTGTAATGTTCCTGGCACCTCTGTTCATCATATCCAAATCCTGGAAACAACCCCAATTCCCATAAATTGGTGCATGGATGAACAAATGTACCCTTCCAATGGAATACTGGTTACCAGGGAAAAGAAACTAACAGCTATTGAATTTAGTAACTTAGACAAATCTCAAACATATGCTAAATGAAAGAATCCAGTCACAGGGGCTGGGGATTTAGCTCAGTGGTTCTGGCGCCTGTCTTGCAAGCGCAAGGGCCCGGGTTCGATCCCCAGTAACCACATAACAATACTGGGTGTGGAGACTCACCCCAGCAGCAACCAGTACCACATACCACAGTTCCAGGCATGGTGACTCATGCCTGTAATCCCAGCTCTCGGGAGGCAGAGGCAGGAGGATTGTTGTGATGTGAGTTTGAGGCTGAGCTCAGGGCCAGCCTGAACTACAAAAGCGAGACCCTGTCTCAAAAAAAAAAAAAGAAAAACCTACAAAAAGGAAAAAAGAATCCAGTTACAGAAGACGTATGGTACAGTAGCCACATAAAATGTCAAGAAAATACAGTGCAGACAGAAGCCAGAACAGTGTTTGCCTTAATCTAGCGATGAGTGGATGGAACTTTCAGTTGAAAACATTCTATGAGAAGATTGTGGTGATGGTCAGATCAATACATACAGATGATCAAGGTGCACATTGAAAGTGATTATAAGATACACTGTGAGAGTTAGACTGCAATGATGTCATAATGATTTCTAGGACTGTGAGCTCAGCTGCTAAGTCCAGGCTTAGAGAAACATAGGATGATTTTGACTAATTAGACTTAAGAAGCAAAATATTGCTACTATCTGTCCACCAAGTTAGCAGGAATGACCCCTGGATCTTAGAGGACATGACAGGATCACAGGGAATGGCGATGAGAAGATTCATGGTCTGGCACACTGCACATACTCGGAAGTCACAAGGCCCATACCCTTCATAGTGTTGGCCGAAGGCCCGGCTAGGGACAGAGGAAAGTGCTGGAGCTCTCCTGGGGCTTGTGTCACCTTGTCCTGTCATGGCTTTCTAGTATGCCTTAGCATACTTGGGAAATATGCACCTCCTTTTTCTTTTCCACTAAAAGAACAGTTGTGCACACACACACACACACAGATGCACAGGGATCAGTTCCTGCAATTTCTCAAAATTGGAGAAGCGAGAAGGCATTTGGGAAATTGCCCACAAACATGAACAGTTGTAAAAAATTAAAAAACAAAACCAAGTGTTTAAAGAAAGGAACTGAGCATAATCCCTTGCTCAGTGTAACCTGTTATAAATAAGTTTATTTGTCCACATTAATTTAGATTGTATGAATTTGGGATATAACTATCTATATACTAATGTATAAAATTTACATATGTGTTATCTACATTCTAGTGTTAGATAATCAAAGTTACATGTGAATTTTAATTAACTATCGACTATCTTACTATAGCCTTATAAACCCTAAGGGAGGCTGCCCAGTATTTCTTGAGAAATGAGCAATCCCTGACTCCCCACCAGGGACGAAAACACTCAAGGATTGAGAGGGGCTCCAGGAATCCACAAGTTGATTTGGATGATCTCCATTGACTCCTCAGACACACAGAAAGCCGTTGGTTTCTATTCAGTTTCTTCTCAGATTACATCCACATTTGACAACTGTCTTGTCTGCAGTTATCAACACAGTTCAGAAGTGCACACACCTCTCCTTCCCACCTTAACCAGGAACAATTCCAGGTCAAGGATGTGAAGTGGTATTTATTTCATAACCTGGGTCTAATCACCTTAAACAACTGACGGATGCAGAGTGCTGAAGGATGTTCACGCTGCACAGGGGTCCTGGGAAAGACTGTGATGATGGATTACTGATTTGGCCATATTTCTGATGGTAAGAGGAGTAGCTATCTATGCTGCGGCTGACCCCCACACTGCACACACACACTGTTTGTGTTGAAATCAGAGACTGCTGCTGGGTTAGAGACTTCCGTTTTTTAAACACAATGGACATCACACCCAGATAGCCTCTCAGTGTAGTCAAGAGATAGCAGAGAAATGATGCTGTGTTTTGTTCTGGAGTTAGTCACATGTGTAATGTATTTCCATCTTACCCTGATTCTCTCTTCGAAATAACTGAGGGGCCAGCGCACTTGGAGGAGGTAATATGATCATTTACATTGTCAGATCAGGAGTCTAAGGTTGTGTGAGCTTAAAGGTTTTGAAATCAGAGTAACATAGACCAAAGTCTCCCTCCTGCCTTGTCTTGGAGTCCGGGGAGTCTTCTCACATAAACTACACTTCACTGTTAATGAATCTGTCCATCTCCTCTCCACGGTGAGACTGGGCCTGAGCGCTCCTACAGAGCATGATATACTCGTCACACAGAAGGGAGACAAATTCCTTATTTTGCTTAAGCCTCAACTCTGCATGGTAGAGGTAGGTGCGAGGCTCCTTCAGGGTGCACTTGATTCCCAGGCAGGACTCTAGTTTCTCTTTTGTTTGATGATAGTGACCCACTTTTCCTTCTCCTAACTGTATAGACAGGCCTTATGACTGTCTGTTCTAAGAATTATTAAGTCTTCAAAGTTTAGAGCCATGAGGTACAGTAAGGGACAGTCCCTCTGACTTTTCCATATACAGTTTTCAGTGGATGTCTGAGTGTGAATCACTGACCAGCATGGTGATAGGACAGATGTGGTGTCTCCTAATTCATGAACATTTGAACTATGTAATGCTCTCTCTGCTTTTGTATCTGAAACTTTGTGCACAGTTCTGTCTAAATGCGACCTCCACACTCCTATGTCTCATCAGCCAGCTCCCATAGATTTCTGCTTATGGTTAATTCTTCCAGGAGAATGAATTTCAAGGTGACACAATTAAAAATATGTTCCACAGTTGTACATAGAAGTGATCCAGTAAACATTTGTTGAATATCAAGATATCAAATAAATGAACTGAAGACATTACACATTGAATGTAATAACTTCTAACATTCCTGAACCATTTTTTTTTTAATGAGGCAGCCAGGAATAATAAGCCAGCTGCTGTCCTAAGACAGGAAGAGAGGGGATTTCTTTGCCGGTGGCTTTGTCCTTGTTCTGTAACCTGTATGCACCGCTGAACTTCCTGAATAACCATGTCGAGGTAGGGGAGGAGGGAGCAGGATGAACCTGAGCCTGCATGACCACAGTAGAGCCTCGTGAGGGTGTTTGCAGGGCACCAGGGGACACTTGCCCTGTGGTGCATGCTTTCCTGTAGCTCTGGGTTGTGCCCACCACAGCTTCTGGGGCTTGTGCACCTGGGTGGCCCAGGCTGAGTCCTGTCAGCTCCAGTGACCTCCTGCTACCGGGAAACAGTTCACCCTTAGATGACTCTGGAGCTGTGTTGACAGCCTCAGCCCCACACAGAGGCTGACCAGGAAACAGACTGCGAAGCAGGTGCTGGACAAACAACTCTTACTAGGATGGCTGGACACTCCTTTCAAAAATACACACTTTAGGGCCAGGGATTTAACTCAGTGGTTCTGGCGCCTGCCTGCAAGTGCAAGGGCCCAGGTTGAATCCCTGGTAACCACATACAACAATGCTGGGCATGGAGACTCAGCCCACCAGCAATCAGAACTATATACATACCACAGAACCAGGCCTGGTGGCTAATGCCTGCAATCCCAGCACTGAGGAAGCAGAGGCAGGAGGATTGCTGTGAGTTCAAGGCTGAGCTCAGGGCTAGTGTGAACTACAAAAAAGCGAGATCCTTTCTCAAAAAAAAAAAAATATAGTATAGTATATAGTATATAGTATATATAATAGTATATATATATATATAACTATATATATATAACTATATATATATATATATACACAATACTGTATATATGTATATATAGTTTGACCAGGAATGTCTGGCCAGTGACTTCACGCTCCACAAGTACCTCTGAGAACTTGGTCTCTTAAACAAATCTCCCATTCCTCTCATGGCCAAGAAGACTGTTCACTTACCATTAAGAGGGTGAGGAGCATCCGGTCCTCCTCTGCGGCACACTGGGCTGCCTGCTGAAGAGGGCCCAGGGATGGAGAAGCCAGCCCAGGAGGAGTCTGGACAGTAAGTCTCTGGTTCTGTCCAGTGCTGGGTGATCCTCGCCCCTGTGGGTTTCTCTGATTCTCGTGGATCTCCTAATGGATTTCTGCCTGTCACTGTGTAAACCATTCTATACCTTGTTACCATCCCAGGGCTTGTGTTTGCTGGTTATTCCACATGGTTATTCATGTGTCTGACCTGCATGGTGAGAGAATAAAGAGAAAAGAAACCAAAACAGAGTGTGATGGTGCATGCCTGTCATCCTGACACTCTGGAACACTGAGGCAGGAGGGTAGAGAGTGTGAGTCTGCCTGGCAATTATTGAGGCATTGTTTCAAAATGAAAAAATAAAAAGAGCTAAGGTGGTACGACAGGGCTGCATCCCCAGTACTGCACAACGACAACTAACTCAGTCTGATCAACTCTTCACCACCGGGAGAGGGTGTCCTGCTGTCTATTTAAGTCTTTATTTTCCCACTGGTCCTCTGGGATTCACTTTGCCTCTCTGCTTGCCTCCGCGAATTCCTTATCTGAAAGCCAGTAGCATTCTCAGACACCCCCAGACATCCCACCAGCCTGCTTTTCTAGAAGCTTAGGGAGAGACAAGCAAAGCCATCACTGGTCTTGGCTTTTCTGAGGCACAGTGGCAATTTCCTGCTCCATTACAACTCTGTGCAGACTTTCCACATGCTTGTCAGCGTAGGCTCTGCTTGTCCTGGATAATCCAACCCTTGGTGACAGGGTTATTGACTTACAGGTTTCTATGGCGTCTTATTCAATTTTTTTTTTTTTAAAGAAACTCTCCTACCCTCGTATAGCTTTGCAGAAAGCAGTTTTAATTTTCTTCCCTGTGGCTCTTTACTCTTGGGTACCTGGGAAGGGTTCCCTCCCTTATCGAGTGGTGCAGATTGTTTTGTTTAACGCAATGCCCACTGTAGTTCTTGCACCTTCTTTTATTTTGACGAACAGTCTTCGTGGCAATATATCCTCTGCACAGGGTCAGCAGCCAACGTGCACTTTTCTTTTGAGGAGGTGTCCGTATTTCACATAGTTTACATGACTTCCTTGTGCATGCAGCCTCGTAGTCCCCTTATAAACTTCACTTGACATTGCTATAAGAGAGCACACTTACGGGCTTCTTTTTCTTCTACCAGTTATCTTTGAAGGCAATTCTAAAACTTCTTATTTTAAGATTAAACTCATTTCAGCTCTATTTGAGGAATGGCTGCCTTGGGCCTGGCCTCCTTCCCTGCTCTTTAGGTTTTGTTTGGCTGTTTCTCTATCTTTTGTTTAAAAAAAAAAAAAAAAAAGATGAATTTCCTGCTAGTCCCATATGACCAAAACTCACCAGTTCTCTGTTGTAATCAGCAAATAGATTTTGAATGTTTGAATTTTTTTAAAAAGGAGTTTCAAGGGTAAGATCTGCTGCCTTGTGAATGTCAAAGAAGTTTTCTTATTTTCCCCTTTCTTCTCTCATTCCTTCTCTTTAATTTGTTAATGCTTTCGACTTATTTCGCTTTGGATAATTTTCAAAGTACTGCTTCCTCTAGAGATCTCTAAAAAGGCAGAAGTCCTGGCTATTAAAGATTCACCATTCTTAGAACAGCCCAGTTAGGTTACCCTCAGGTTATTTATAACTGGATTTTATCTCAGAAAATTAACTAAAAGAAGATTAACCAAAAATCTAAAGGAAAATGCCTTAAACACCTCATCTATTATGCTGTGCTCAAACAGATATTTTCATCTTAACAGCTTGGCAAACCCAGCGGAACGCTCTTTCTAGTTTGGGGCATAAAATAAGATAACATTCTGCATTCCTACAGGAAATCTTGTAGCTCTCCTTAAAATTAAGGCATAAAGTATGAAAATGTGAGCTTCTTCTGTACAGTCTTATTATTTTGCCTGTTAACTTAAGTGGCTCCTATTTCTGCTGGTTCGAAGAGCCCCAGGACATTTAAAAATACTTCTTCTAGAAACAAATCCTTTTCCTTAAAAGCCCTCCCAGGTCAGGACTGTCATAGGCTCGGATAAGGAATGGAGAAGGTCTGGCGTTACAGTTCTCCTGCGCCATTTAATCTGTCCCTGAGCAAGGGACCCAGAATGGTTAGTCCTACTTTATCCATTAGTACTTTGCTCATTACATCCCATTTTAGGCTGATTAAAAGGTGAGGTCTTTCTAATGGGATAAATGTCCCTCTTTGCCCTTCCTGTCCCGGCTCCGGCCAGTTTCCGCCTCTTCTCTGCTCTTATTCTCCCTCAGCCCCATCTCAGGGGTGCCTCCTGTCCTCTCAGCTCTGAGAACTTTCTTGCTATTCTGTCTGCTTGGAACACTCCTTCCACACTGCTCTGCAGGCTGTCCCTGTCCAACTCAAGGCTGTGCTCCCATGTCCCCTTCTTGGGCAGACTTGTCCCTATCGGACTGTCCAGTGGTGCTCTGCCTGCCTCCCTGACTTTGGCACCTTCTCTCCTTTCTCCTGCTTTGTACTTCTCATGGCATTTATTATATAATGTAGATGTGGGTGAAGATAGGATATTTTTGTTTATTCCTCTGGTGTGTAGAAAACTATATAAATCATATACCTCAAACTATTTTGCTTACTGTTATGTTTCTGGGACCTAGAAAAGGCTTCAGCAAGTGGCAGACAATAAATACTTATTGGATAATTGAGTCTAGAAGTACCTGAGGGTGTATGAGCTCCACGTACTTTAACCTGGAGTGGCAAAGGTTGTACTCTACGTATTATACAGCTCTTCAAAACAGGCAAACACATTAAGCAACTACCTCAGGTCTGTTGTGGCTTATGTTTAGATGTCCCCAAAGCCTCACAGAGTCATAGATGGGGCTTTTACAGATGGCTAGGATTAAGTGAGCAATCCTTAGATTAAGCGTGTCCCACCCTGCATGGACTATAAGGCTCATATAGAGAGCTGCTGGTTTTGCTTGTTACCTTGATGGATTGTGCCTCCTGCCTCCCTTGAACTGTTTCTCTTCCACAGTGCCCCTTTCGGTGCCACCCAACCTTGAAATCAGTCCACTATGGATTGAAGCCTATAAACCACAAGCTGCAATAAACCTCTCCTCCTTCAACTTTGGGTGTCAGTTATTTTGCCACAGGAATGAGGAAAGAAACTAAGACACAGTCCCGCCTGGATAAGGAGGGATTCGTAGCCAGCGGTGCTCAGTTCTACATCTGCCTCCTGCCTCTTGAATGGCAAATGAATTAGATCTGCTTCTTTGGGCTGCGAGGACCTTTTCTCATTGATACCTGTCATGAGGGAGGAAGTCCCTGCAGGAAAGATCAGCATGCACTGCTTACCATACCAAGTGCCAACACAGAAAGTGTCCCTATGGAATTTGAAGATCACGGTTGGAAGATCCTTGGGCAGCTCTCCCCACTTGGGGACATGTGCACTGTGATATGCAGGGGGCCACACTGCAGATGAGAACCTGGGCCACAGCTCACAGCCTGAGGGCCTTGGTCCATCTGCACCCTGGTTGTCAGGGCCACAGGTAGAGCCTCGTACCACATTGTAAGTGTGGCTTGGCGGATGTGCCCTTGGGCTCAGGCCTGGCTCTGTCCCTGAGCAACCGGCATAACTAGGGGACAGATACACCTCTCTATTTACTTTTCAGCTGGATGGTGATAATCTCTCACCTTCATAACTACCTTGTTTTGGGGAAGCAGCAGATGAGATAATGTAGGCAAAGGACCCATTTGTTCTCTGAAGTGCACCAGCATTTAGTAGATATTATCAACTGTGTGATTATTGGTAATATTATTTTATAGTGTTGCAGAGGACCACATAAAATAATGTATGGAAAGAACGTAGCACATTGCTTATTCATGTATGAGTTAATGAATGTTATCAATTCTTAATTCCTCTATACCCTGCTCCCCTTTGGTGCTCAGAAATCTGGATTCTACTCCAACCATGCTACAGAAACAAACTGACTTTTAGAATCCTCATTGTTTTTTAACACTGAGATCCCAGGGAAGAAAAGAGAAGAGTGAGCAGAACTGGAAAAAGGGCTGGCGAACATGCAGTGTGTGTGAAGCTTGCTTCAAGACCCTGTGGGTCCAGGACAAATGGTGGCCCTTGTGGTGATGATGACCATGACAATGCAGATAACGTGTGCTGTTCTTGCCAGTTCTTGCTTGACATTCCCAATTCTGCTGTTTGTCAGGATTCCTTCCACTTCCCCAAAGATCTAATAGCCCTAGAAACAGAGCTCATTCTCCCAGAAAAAGTTGGTCACATGAGCGCTATGCTTAATTTCAGTCCACACTGTGCCATGTAATGATTCTGTGCAGGCTGGACTCACTACCATCTCTCATGGCATTCCTCTCCTCCCCTCCCCCCCTTCTCCTCCTACCCTCCTATTCCCTCCTCTGTTCTTTGCTGGACGCTCCACATTTGTCTAAAATTTGGAAATCTGGTACAGTGAATGATTTTGGTTGTGACTTGGAATTTATGTGAAAAAGATACAGTAAAAGAGTAAAAAACAAGGCAATGAATCCAGCCGATGATGCCGTATGCAACTGGCCGAACACTTACATTTATGCAAAAGAAAACAGGGGTCTATTCTGTAGTTTATTTCATGATCTTGCAGAGATGTTGGATCAAATCGGGCATCAGAAAAGATGCCAGAGCATAACAGAGACAACTTTGCTGCATTTGCAGTTTTCTCTCTTATTAACATGAAAACACCTTACATGGGTGGAAACATCTAAAGGCTATTTTTTACTTTATTTTCCCATTACTTCCCTCTAATGCTTTCACCCGTACCTGTGGAAATTAGACTGTCACCTGCTTTTAGCATCCTGTTTTCTTTCGTGTTTGTAATGAAGCCCTCTGGGAATTACGTGATTACAAAAATGACTTACAAATCCTCATTCAGTATACAAAAGTATGTAGCTGCTTTCCTTCCCTGTTTAAGTAGTCTACAAAACAAGAAATAATTAGTCAAGCACTATTGGTAATTAAGCACATAAGATGAACATTAAACAAACTGCAATCTTGCATCATTTTGAAGGTGTACAGGCAGGTTTTCGCACTTGGAGTCCAGCCAAAATGCCCTTCTCCATTCCCTTTGCTCCTTATTTATTACTGGTGAGAGAGTTCACTCTCCTGACTTGACAATGTACTCCCGACTGCGGTCCATCCGCGAGCTCATGTAAGTGTGAGTGGCTATTTTCTGACAACACGACCACAGGGAGGGGATGGTTTCTAAGTTGACACGTTGAGTGGAAGACAATGTGTTTTCCAACATGATGCTGTGTGTCAAAGTTGGAATCCACCGTCATCCAGGGAAATGCCCATCTTCCTTCTATGTGATATTGGCTCCTGGAATCTACAGGGCTCTGTCTCTTATTTCCCAGAGTACCTATTCTCATAAGAAGTTTCTCTTCTGGATCTCTGGAGATTCTGATAAAATCTTATCTACATGGTTGCAGCCCAGGGAAAATCTAAACAATTTTATCATCTAATTTAATTGGGTATATTTTAAAGACTAGAATTTCTAGAAAACTGATCTGTAGGTTTTGACCAACATTAATTTTCAAAGGGAATCAGAGGATCAAAGATTCTAATCCATTCAGCCTGACAAATTAAATATTCATTCAACAAACACTTGTGGAGTGCCTACTATTTGCTGGCTCATTGCCAGGAATAATAAGAAGTCGCCCATATCCTTAAGGCAATCCCTGTCTAGCTGTGAGATCAAAACTCTTTGTGATTTGATGTGAAGAGTCTTTGTCCTACTCCATGGTGCCCTTTCTAGTTCTGTCCCATAAAGTATACATATACAATATTAGTACCAAATATGTTAGTTCTCCATGAATCATTCCAGAAATAATAGCAAAGCTGGGCCTGGTGGCAAATGCCTATAATTCTAATATGGTGGGAAGCTGAAGCAGAAGGATTGGAAGTTCAAGCTCAGCCTGGGCGACTTAGCAATCTTGTCTGAAAGTAAAGAAGTGTTTAAAATGTAGCTTAGCGTGAAGATCCTGATTCAATCCCCAATGCCACTAATAATAATAATAATAATAATGATAATAATAATAAAGAAATCAGTGATTCTCCTTCAGGCTTTCCTACCCTAGATGGTTCTTCCACTTGGATGGTTTCTACAGTGATTCTATGGATATCTTCATTTTCTCCTAGCAGTATAAGAACTGGCAGTAAATAGTATTATTCATTTTAATTGTGATTTCTCTTTTGCTGTGAAAGATAGATGTCACAAGGCTGACACTTCCCAACATATCTACAGTATGTCCACAGTTTCAAAAGCCTCTGCCAAGCATGAGTCAGGAACTGGGGCTCTAGGAGTGTCTCCACATTGTATTTCAGGGTAAGAAGCCCAGAGACTAAACGACTTGCCCAGAAAGACACAGTGGCCAGAGACCAGTGAGTTTCTCCCACCACTTTATTGTACGTGGCTTCTGAGACATGATGATTGATCTTAAGTCCCAGTAGAAGTGGAGAAAGGCTGTGTGGACACCATGCATTTTAAACATGGAGGTACTTTTTGTTCCACAAACACACTACTTCTTAAGTGTCTGAAGATCTATACATTTAACACAAATGTGTGGAGCGCATGTTGGCTGTGGGTCCCTCAGACTGGACAGGCAAAGTTTGCCTTCTGAGCAACAGCAAAGCAACAGGGAAACATGTTTCTGTGGTTGCTCTCAGTACCAGGAACTGGGACTAAGCTGGACACTGAAAGCATCGGTCGGTCACTTTTCTCTTCAGGGTCCCCAGGTCCCACGACATAGTCAGTGTTCAGGAATAGCTTAGTGAAGTTTTGGATGACATTACACCACACACAAACCATAGAAGGACCTAAACAATAGAGCTTGGGTGTTGCTCTTTGAGCTGAACTATTTTCAACCCAACTCTAAGCTTTGTGAACTCAGATGAGTGATTTAACCCAGTGAAGCTTATTTTCTCATTTGTGAAACAGAGATAAAGCACCAACTTCAATCTAAGGCTGCCCTGATAGAATCCTAAAGTCATAAATAAAGGACATTCCCTGAAAAACAGTGAAATCCAGAGTCTGTTTACTTAATGTTAATTACCAGTGTTAATCATTTCATTGTAATAGATGTATTGTGGTCCAAAGAAATATTGGCCTAGGGGAAAGAAAGTGATGGGCAGGGCCGGGGAGTTAGCTCAGTGGTTCCGGCGCCTGTCTCGCAAGCGCAAGGACCCGGGTTCAATTCCCCGGTAACCACATAACAATACTGGGTGTGGAGACCCACACCCAGCAGCAACCAGTACCACATACCACAGTGCCGGACGTGGTGGCTCACGCCTGTCATCCCAGCACTCGGGAGGCAGAGGCAGGAGGATTGTGATGTGAGTTGGAGGCTGAGCTCAGGGCCAGCCTGAACCACAAAGCGAGACCCTGTCTCCAA
>PVIR01029902.1:0-20722 GCA_004026965.1 Petromus typicus
ACCTGTGTTGCCTGCCACATGCCAGCGGGACCTGCGTTCTCAGGTCTGTCACCCTCAGCGGTCAGTGGCCTTGGCTGCCATCACAAGCACTGGGGACTAGGAGGGGCTGGCAGGGGGGAGGGCAGAGAGGTGACTTACTTTCTTAAAAACCGCTTTTAAAACATGAAAGCCGTGTACTCTAGTGGCAAAACTGCTGCATCAGGAGCTTGGAGGTCTAGTGAGGAGGGAATGTGGATGGACAGGAAAAGGGGAGGGCGGCTGGTGAGTTCAAGAAGAGGAAAACCCCAGCTTCCAGGTGCAGCATGTCCTCCGTGTGGCCCACGTGTGCTCACCCACCTGGTCCACAGCACTGTCAGTACAGCCTGGTACCTCAGCCCTCCCCAGCTCCCTCCCAGGAGCCCAAGATGTGGAGGTAGCCTGTGTGTGGAATAGGGATTTGCTTAGAGGAGGCAGGAGACCTGGGGCTGCCCAGGTACCTGCTCCAGGACACACGGACAGCCCTGCCTGTGAGAGAGGCTTCCGACCAGAGGAGGATGGACGAAAGACCAGGACTGGAGGCACACGCTTCCCTGGGAACCACAGATGGGGGCCCAGGGATTGACGATCACAGGCAAGCAGCTGAGCCCAGATTTGAGGCAGGCTGGTCCCCAAGAATGATAAGTGCCAGGAGTATGTGGTGACCAGGAAAGGCATGGTAAAGGGCAGGATTCTGCAGAGAGGAGATGATGGGCTGAAGAAGATGGTGCTGACAGTATGCGGACCCAACTGACCTCTGCCATCAGGGGTGGGAGGAGGCAGAGGCCAGGGCTAGAGTCAGATGGAGACCAGATGGGGAGGGTCAGGGGACAGGGTGGGGGGCACAGACAAATGGGCGGCATGAGAAGACGGTACAGGAAACCATGCTGGCCACTACCCACTGTAGTAAGAAACTGCACTGGCAGGAGCGTATGGGAGGTCACAGAGTGTATAGGAGGCCGGGCAGGTGTTCTGGCTCCCACCATCCAGAGGTCAGAGCCGCCCTGACAGGCCTCCTGCTTGGGACAGAGGGCAGGCGGGGTGGAAATCTGATAAAAGACCCCTGGAGTGTCAGAGGGACCACCTTGGGCCAGTGGCCTCACAGGCTTCAGATTCTCCTCTGAGTGCTGACAGAGGGGCTGAGACTCCTGCTCCGCCTTGGAGAGACTGCGCCTGTGCTTCCATCCTAGCTGCCTTGCTAGGGAGGATCCCTGCCCCAGAGACATTACGGCAGGGACCCTCCAGGAGCAGAGGCGAGGAGAGAGGACCTTTTTCAACTGCAGAATGCTCAAAATGCTCCAGCAAGTGCAAGATTATCTTCCTCCAGAGGGGCCACCAGCTCCCTGGAGTGGAGGAGTGCCCCACCCCCAGGAATGTGTTTGCTGGTGTCGCCAGGCAGGCCATGCCCATAGCTCTTCCCCCGGGAAGTCCAGGCCCTGGGGGACACCTCACACTATGTGCCTGCAGTCATGGGCTGCCTTTGGAGTTGCTTTCCTCCTCGATACCCACAGTCCAGGACTGCAGGACACGGAGTGCCTGGACCCTCTGGCCTTCTCTGTAGGCACCAGAGCTGGCACTAGGGGCAGAGAGAGGGGAGCCCCTGCAGAAAGGACAGCTCCCAGCACCCACCATTGCCAGGCTGTGTTCCTTCAACACCTTCTTTCCACTCCCCTCAGGCTTCAAAGCCCAGAGCAAAAGCATGCCCTCGGCCAGGGCCTCTCCTCAGCCCACTTTCTTTCTCAAGGACTTCTCTAGGCCCTGGATGTCCTGCACCCACATCATTCCCCCTATACCTGCGCTATGGCAAAAAGCCTGCATGCGGACTCCCTGACCAGACTCTGAGCCCCCGCAGCATGACTGACACATTCCATCCTCCAGAGTTGGGCACATCACACACACAGCGACACACAGGAGGTGCTCAAAAGATGTCTTGGAAACAGCAGAACTGGGGCCTGGCCCTGTGCCCAGGAGAACAGTTCACGGTCACAGAGCACAGAGTCTAAGTATCTCTTGACTCCTCCCATGCTCTCTGGTGCCCCAGACAGCTGGTATTTTCAGCCCACTGCCGGTTGCAAAAGGCACCTGAAGCCCAGAGGGTGAAGGGTGTGTCTCCCGTCACTCAGGGCGAGTGTGCCCCCGGGGTCCAGGACCCAGCCAGCCAGCTTGCACACCCTCAGGCTTGGGGAGCAGGAGGGCTGCACTTACCCCAGCATCCGGAGATCAGCACGAAGAGCCAGACCACAGGGCAGCTGGCAGCCACAAGGCCCCTCATGGCTCCTGAAGACACAAAGAAGAAGAGGGTGAGACACTTCCTCCTTTGGGGGTGACTCTGCAGCCCTCCAGCACAACCCCCCCCACAGCATTAGGCAGAATGGAGCTGAGAAGGGGGAGGAACCAGCTCTGAAGGGGAGGAGGGAGCAGGGAGGGAGAGAGGGACTGGGCTGTGCACCTCACCATGCTCCAGTCCTGGGCATAACGTAGCGAGTGAGCTGAGTGTGATGGGGCTGGGCAGGGGCGGGGGGAGGGGGAGACTCTGGGCAAGTCTCCGAACAAGCACAGAGGATGTGTTTGGCTGGGAGCCAGGTGTGGTAGCACATGCCTGTCATCCCAGCACTCTGGGAGGCTATGGCAGGAGGATCATGAGTTTAATCCCAGCCTGGGCAACTTAGTGATGTCATGAGACTCTGTCTCAAAATAAAAAATTAAAAGGACTAGGATGTAGCTCAGTGTAAAGGCCCTGGGCTCTACCCCCAGAACCGAAAAACGTGACCTGGAAAGAGAGTGGGAGGTGTGTAGGGCTGGAGGAGAGGGCTGTCTGTGCGGAAGATGTGCACATCTCTGCTGAGATCTTGGGTCGAGAGAGTCACAATGGGGAAATGTCTCTCAGCCCGTGTCCTGAATGGACAGCGACATGGCCCCACCAATGGCTCCTGCCCGACACAACACATGACAGTCCATGGGCAGCACACACTTAAGATGAAGGGTGAGCTCTGGGAAGAATAAAGGCCCTCAGGTATAGGTGACTCAGAGAGGCTGGTTCGCCCCACCAAGTTCACAGAGGCTGGAAAAGCAAAACGCCTGCAGGGGCCAGGCAGGAACGCCAGGAGGGAGACCTGGCCCCTGGACGGGGACAGCCTCTCAAGCCACAGCCTCTGTCCAGAAGAACCAGCTGCTAACGCTGTCTGGCCAAGAGAGAACATGGGCCCAGGGTGGCCAAGCCGCTATTTTTTCTCTACAAAAATCTCGAAACTGTACTTTTATAGAAATTCAATTTCTAAATGTTGGCAGAAAATTCAATGCAGAAGTAGCACCTTGTGCAGAGTGTTAGTGACACACATTTATAATCCCAGCACTCCGGAGGCCGAGGCAGGATGATCACCGTGAGTTCAAGGCCAGCCTGTACTACATAGCAAGACACTATCTCAAGAAACAAAAACAAACAAAAAAATGAATCATTTTCTTTTTCTCAAGTCATGATATTCCACAGACAGCCCTCCAGGCCAAATAGCACAGAAAGGCAAGGGCCCCTTTTCCTGCACACAAATACCGGTTAATAGTATGGATTCTCCACTGTGGTTAATAACCTCCTGATGGGCTGCTGGCACTTCCAGGCTCCGCCACCACAAGCAACGCCACCATGCACATCTCTCTATGGACTGGATGGAGACTTTGCTCTAATTCAGTTCCCCCAGTAGGACTGTAGGGTCAATCAAATACAACCCAGCGCGTGGATGCTAACTCCCATGAGCCATTGCCGCACGGCCTTCCGGGGAGGTGACAGCCATTCACAGTTCCCCAGCAGTATATGCCAGGGCCTTTCTGCCCAGCTGGAGGTGATCCCTCTCCTAAATAGCTGCCAATCAGACCCATGAAAAACCGGTATGCTGTTGCTGTCTTCATTTGCATTTCCCTAACTACTAGCGAGGTTGAGCAAGATGCCTTTTCCTAAACATTCAAACCACTTTCCATCTGTTATCCTGCACTCGCGCATCACGGGGTGTGGCGCAGTAGCCAGTACGGCTAACGTTACCCCTGATTTACAAGTGGAGAAACCAAGGCACAGAGCAATTAAGCGACAATCTGACATCTCACAATGAGTGAGTATCTTTAGGAAAAAATCTCCAGCCCTCTACCTTTGCAAACCAGATGTTTCGAGAACTAAACATCTGCTAAGAACACCATCAACAAATAGCTAGAGAATGCGTGCTGTCCTGCTGGGTGTGACAGGGAGTGTCCGTACAAGGAAGGAGGAAGGAAGAAAAGGACTGCACCCAATCTTTTGCTCAGCTTTCCAAAATATCTCTATGAAGTAGATAACTTTGTCCCTGTTTTATGAATGGGGAAACCAAGGCTCAGAAAGTCCCTCTGGGATTGGAATGGAGTCTGCCTGAGACCTTTCCATCACACCATGCTCTATTCCTCGGCTCCTTCCCTACAGGATTTGAAGTGTAGCCCCTCCCCTGGGGAACACAACACATACCCCGTGATCAGTGGCATGCACATCCGCCAAAAGGGAGCCGGTGCACCCAACGCCCAGGCTGTATAATCCCACCGGGCCAGCTCGGGCAGTGGCGCACTGGGCCCAACCTCTCCCCTTTCGTGTCTGTTCCTCAGCTCCCCTCCAAGAGCACAGTACGCCATGGTGGCCTGTCAGTCGAGAGTCCTGTCCAGGAGCGGACAGTCTGAGCTCCAGCCCACTGTCTCCATCCTTGCTATGGGCAGGGAGCACAGGCTCCAGAGGAGGCAGAATGCCCAGGCCGGAACAGCTCTGTCCCGCTCCTGTTTTCCCCTGAGTCCCAGACCTTGTTCTTCCCTGGTTCCCTGAGAGGTGGAGGAACTGGAGGCCCAGAGAGAGCCGAGGCCCCAGCTCCAAACCCCAGCCTGGATGGTGATGGCTGCTGCCTTTGCCTGCTGGGTTCCCCTGGCCCTGGGGGCACACAGGCAGCAGAGACCCCCTGAGAGAGCCCAACCTCATTCTGCCCAAGGTCTCGATGCTTCTCAGCCTCCTGGGCCCCTGCACATGCCTGGCACAACTCAGTGCTTCCTCCACTGTGCCAGCCTGCAGCAGCCAGGGGATGGGGCCTGGCTTCCACCAACCTTTGCCTCTCCCAGCACTCAGGAGACACAGATGCACCCGCCACAGTAGGTGACCCACTGAGAGGGGACACACCAGAGACCTGCCACGAGCAGGGCATAGACTGCTGCCCCATGTCTCTCCAGTGCCTGGCTCACAGGCCCTCTTGTGGAAAACCTTCCAGAAATCTCTGAATTCTTCCCGAGAGATACAACCAGAACCCCAAAGCCAAATGGGGCCTGTCAATTCCCAAGATCCTTCATCATGCCAAACTCTGTGCTGGACACTGAGGGGCACAGGAACATGAGAAGGGGCAGAACATGTCCCAGGCAT
This sequence comes from Petromus typicus, assembly GCA_004026965.1. Taxonomy (NCBI): domain Eukaryota; kingdom Metazoa; phylum Chordata; class Mammalia; order Rodentia; family Petromuridae; genus Petromus; species Petromus typicus. The sequence goes on from PVIR01029902.1 coordinate 5,423, forward strand.
AAACAGTGACACAGACCGATTATTGCCCAGGGCTGTCAGAGAGCGGAATCTCAGGACTTCTGATCAGCTGCACAGACGTCAAAGGTTCACAATGTTGATGTATACATGTATACTCTACATGCTGGGGCTCAGAGGGGTTCAATAACTTGCCCAAGACCACAAAACTAAGAAGCAGGCAAGTTTGGATTTGAACCAAACTCTGATGGCCTCATGGTTAGGCTCCAAGCCTCAGCCCCAAGCTGTGCAGAGCTCAGACACGTGACCTGGACAAGGCCAAGGAGAGGGGCTGCAGGGCAGGCCCTGCATCTACTCTGAGAGGCCAGGGCATCAGAGCTGGATGAGAATCGAGACATCCTCAAGATCCCAAGGCTGCAGGGAGGCCAGGCTGCCCGTGCCGAGACAAGGGGACTCAGCAAGGGCTCCTGGTTGTTCAGCCCTGCTGGACTGCCAGCATCTCAGCGGTGTCACTCTGGCACCAGGAAGACAATGCCACATCATGAGGTGATCACACCACTCCCCACCTCACCCCTGCCACTCCCTGCAGCGCCACCCTTGTCCCTGGCAGGAGCTGACTGCCCATTTCAGATGGGCACAGCCGAGAGCAGCCCAGGATGTCCTGGGATGGGTACAGTCAGGCATCCATGCAGCTGTGTCACAGCAGTCACCTCCCTCACAGGCCCAGAGAGCTGCGAATGGCAGCCAGGACCCAGGACAAGTCGGACCACGATGTACATGTCCACCCTGATTACATGCCAGGCCGCAAGGATTCAAAAAAGAACAAGACGAAGATCCTGCCCAGGGGAGGGCAGTGAGCAAGGAGAGGGTACAGGAGGGAAAGGGACAGGGCAAAGGTGACTAAATGTCACCAAGAGGACACCTGAGGAAGCAGGACAGTGAGCCAGGCAGACACCTGGGAGAAGAATACTCGAGGCAGAGGGATCGGCCAGTGCAAAAGCCCTGGGGCAGGAGGATACCTGGTGTGCTCAAGGAACAGGGGCTCCCTACAGGGGTCCTGGTAGACTCCAGGCAGAGCTGAGAGGATGCACTGTGCAAGAATGAATGAGGCCCAAGCTTTGGGCCTGAACCCCTGAAAGTGGCGTTACCATTAGCCAGGCAGGAGGCTGCACGTGCAGCCAGCCAAGGGACAGGAGCAGATGTCCAGCCAGGCCGCAGCATGTTTGCAAGGCTGCCAACAGCCAAGCAGCCACAGAGGGCAAGCAGCTGAATATGCTCACTTAGTGTGCAGGCCTGAGGCAGGGCCACCAGTGCAAAGGGACAATGACACTGACAGCCAGCAGACTGGCAAGGTCAGTGAGGCCCCTGCATCCTGAGCTCAAGAAACTTGTCAGAGAACTGATCTGCCTTTGAAACTTGCAGATCCCCGTGGCCCTGCAATGTCAGCTGAGGCCACCATGGTGGCCACGCATGGATGCCAAGCCACGGAGATGTATACTGTTGTGTTCTTTAGGACACTGGAACCCCAGGTCCCCAAGCGAGATGGCTCAATTGTAGGACATCCACAGCAGAACACAGGGCTGTGTGGAGTTGGGCGGATGGGTGCACACACAGCACTATCATGACACCATGGTGTCACCAATGGGTGAGGTTATGGTGACTTTATTTTTTTTTAACCTACCTTCTGCCCTTTCCACATCTCCTGCAGTAAGCATCATTCTCTGTACAGTGAATGGCCTGGCTTACATCCACCTTTCCAAAACCTACCAAGACCACAGTCTCTGAAGAGATGCAGAACTCTGATTGGACAATTCTTTCCTAATTCCCTAAAGTCCCAGGTCTGTAGGATCCTCTTGCAGCTATGAGGGTCCCCAAGCCTCCTCTGGATGTCCATTGTCTGTCTACCACATGGACCCTTCTAAGACATGGGGATCTCTCTGTGTGGGGCTGAAGGTCTCGGGTCCAAGGCCACTGCCTCTCTAGCCATTAGTCCTACCACCTGCTTCCCACACTTGGATACCACTGTACAAGTTCTCAGAAGGCCCCGTATCCCACCTGTGGGACCCAGAGAGGCAGAATCGGCCAGCACCAGGCCCAAGTGGTCCCACACTAAACAGAGGAACCCCATCCTTTCCAGAGAGTGCCAGCAGTCAGAAAGCAAAGTATGTCCCTGAGAATAACCACATGTGCTGTCACACATACACCGCTGGGTTCTGCCCACTGCCCCGGTGAGGTCTGTGGCCCACCCTGGAGGGCTCCTCCTCTCTGGTCCATTTCTTTGCCCAGGCTAGAAGCCACATTCCCTGTAGATCTGTGGGGGTTCAACAAGGACATAAGAGGAAAAGGGGTGGCCCTGCACAGGAGCCCACAGCCACTGGCTCCCAACACTCCCTGCAGTCCAGGCAGGAGGTGCCAGGACAGAGGGGCCCTGCATCCCAGAACAGAGCAGCAGGAAGGGACAGGGCAGGAGGGGACATGTGAGCAGCTTCACTTTCTGAGGAGTAAGAGATTTTCACAGCAGGGTGCCACAATTTCGTTTGAACTGTTATGAATTCCCATAAAATCAGATGCATTCAACTTTGAATAGAAATACAGAAATACACTGCAGAAATCAAATACAATTTGAGGATTATTCACCCCCACTACACACAGAGAGGTTCGTGCATGCAAGCAGGTGCCTGCAGACAACACTATTAGGCCACTAATGGACAAGCCACACGTTAGAGCCTTCACTATCTAGCTGCTGCTGGCTGGAAGGCTCTGCATGGGAAGGGGGACAGATCACTCCATGGCCATTCTGTTCTTGTGCCTTCCCCGGCCCCTTCCCCCACAGCTCCCACGGGTGAGCAGAAAGGGTCAGCAGAGCCAGAGACCCGAGATCCCAAGGAGTGGCCAGTGTCTCCACGTGAAGCTGATGGCTCTGGGTCCTCCACCTCCTCTGCTAAGGAATCATCCTGCAGAGGATAAACTTTAATTTTCTTTGAAGCAATCCACAGACTATACAAAAGGATGCATGGCAGAAAGAGAGTCCCCTTCTGCCCACGTCCCATCCTTCACAGAGGTCACACCGGAAATATCACTCACTCCAGAGGGACATAGTATAGAATTCCCCTCTCTCCTAAAAATTTGAGCTAAATCCCTTCCCCTATTTTTTTTTTTTTTAGGTTTTTTTGAGACAGGGTCTCACTTTGTGGTTCAGGGTGGCCCTGAGCTCAGCCTCAAATTCACATCACAGCAATCCTCCTGCCTCTGCCTCCTGAGTGCTGGGATTATAGGCGTGAGCCACCACGCCCGGCATTGTGGTATGTGGTACTGGTTGCTGCTGGGTGTGAGTCTTCATGCCCAGTATGGTATGTGGTTACCAGGGATTGAACCCAGGTCCTTGAGCTTGCAAGATAGGCACCGGAACCACTGAGCTAACTCCCTGGCCCTCCCTTCCCCTATTTTTGAGAGAAGATCTCACTAACTGTCCGGGCTGGGCTCAACTTGTGATCTTCCTGCCTCAGCTCCCAAGTAACTGGAACTCTGGGCATCCACCACCACACCAGGCTTATGATGCCTCGCTTTCTCACATGGCTACATGTCGCAGAGGCGCCCTACAGCACACCCAAGAACTGCCTCATTCTTTCTAGGAGCTGCAGAGTCCAGTGAGAGAGAAGCCATAATTTAACTTGCCCTCTACTGCTGATGGACAGGTGGATGGTCTTAATCTTTTGCTTTTGCTTTGACAAAGAAAGCCACAAAGAAGAGCTTTGTTCTTACACACACACACACACACACACACACACACACACACACACACACACAGAGTTCCATGTGGTGTGTTTAGAAGCAGGAAACTCTCATTTGAGTAACTGCTCACAAACTGCCCTTCACAGGGGTTGTACCTGGTACACCCCCCAGCAGTCTACAAAGCATGTCTACCCACCCTGAGCTCTCACTCTCCTTGCAGGTTCCGGGGAGAGAGCTAGAGTCAAAGACAAATCAAAGTCAGGAAAGTTGATCTTCCTCTCCACTGAGTCAGAATGGCGACCATCAACAGAGCCTGCCCTTGCCTGGCATGCTGCTGAACCTGCTGCCGCCCCTCCTGGGGTCACCCTGTCTCCCCTCCATCTTGGCCAGCTGCCCCATCTGCCTAGAGAAGCACTGGCCCTGCTCTGTACACAGCCTTACTGTCCAGGCACAGTCCAAACACGCCCTGCACGAAGCCATCCTGGCCCCTGCCCGAAGTTGATCTCTCCGCCCCTCCTTGTCCTTTTGTCTATTCTCAGGGGCACCTACGCCAGCTGAGGACGCGGCTTGGCATGTCCACATCCTCCATCTGCCCATGACCCTCAGCGCCTTGCAAGCAGAGCCCACACAGCCATTCACTGTACGCTTGCCTCACACTCAACAGGCGTAGGAGCAGTCTACTGCAGCTTCTCCTCAAGATTCCAGCCCCTGCCTTTCCCATCTCAGCAAATTCGCCTCCATCCACTCAGTTAGTCTTGTTGCCGTCTTTTGATTAATTCAGCTAAAGAATAGCCCCCATGCACCCACTAACTGCTGTGCTCCTCCTCATCACCTAGCCACACCCTTCCTGCCTCTCAAGCTACGGCGCCTAGCCCTCAGGCCCCTGCAGTAGGATGATGCATCCATCCATACTGGGGACTCTGATGATACATCCAAACTGGGATCTCTGCTGGGCAGAAAACATATATCCCCAGCCTCCATGCTGAGCTTGGTCCTGTCACCTGCTGTGGCCCAATGTACTCTCCCGCTGATCTGCGCTTTAGCAGAGGCGCTGTCCACTGCGCTCCCTCTACTCAACCCAGGAGATCCTGCTTGAGGCAGACTCCAGGAGGGTGAGTAGATCTCACACAGGCACAGGCTCAGGCTGAGTTTAGCCATCCCAACCTAGACTGGCTGACCCTCCACCCGACCCACAGACACATGAGCAAAGATAAATGACTCTAGTGCCAGCTTGCTCCACCACTTTGTCAAGGAAACAACTGATTGGGACCAGCACTATGAATTTTGATGACAGATAGGCAACCATGTAAAAGCATAAAGGAAAATCTCCACGGCAATGAATTTCTTGGATCTGACACCAACGACATAGATAAGAAAAGAAAAAATAGCGAGGTGTGGTGGTTCACACCTGTAATCCCAGCCCTCGGGAGGCAGAGGCAGGAGAACTGCCATAAATCCAAGGCCAGCCTGGGCTACATAGTGAGTTTAGGATCAGCCTGAACCATAAAGTGAGACCCTTTAAAAAAAAAAAAAACTAAACTAAAAGGCTGGGGATTTAGCTCAGTTGTTCCAGTGCCTGCCTTGCAAGCACAAGGCCCCAAGTTCGATCCGCGATAACCACATACCATAGTGCTGGGTGTACTGACTCAGGACCAGCCTGAACTACAAAAGCGAGACTTTGTCTCAAAAAAACACAAAAAAAACTCTAAGAAAAACATAAAAAGTGGACTTCAACAAAACTTGCACAAAGTCAAAGACCACTATCAAAGGAATAAAGGCAACCCACAGAAAATACTTGCGAATCACATATCTGGCAGGGAGTTAGAGCCACAATATGTAAAGAACTCCCAAAATACAACAACCATCCAATTTGAAAGTAAAAACAACACTCAAATGAACACTACTTCACAGAAGATGCACAAAGGGCCAAGGGGCACATGAAATGATGGGCAACATCACGACCATGGAGCCATGGAAATCAGAACCGCCACAGGCACCACTTCATACCAAGTGGGAGGAGCACTGACGCAAAACACATGCACATAAGTGAAACATGGGAAAGTTGGAGCCAGGCGTCGCTGCTGGGAATATAAAATGGCAAAGCCACTACAGAAAACTGAATGCCTGGTTCTTTTTAAATTAAGCCTAGTATGACCACATGATTTAGGAATTCTGGGCATACCGACAAAAACACTGAAAGTGGAAACCTATATGGATGTTTTGTACACCTGTGTTCAGAGAAGCTTATACACTGACAGTTGAATAGATAAGCAAAATGTGGCAAACTCATACTGAGGGATATTTTCCACCTTAGGAAGGTGGGGAATTCTGAGTCACTACAATATGGATGAGCCCCCCGAGGCCTTCAGCTAAGAGAAATAAGCCAGACGCAATAGGACAACTGATCACACTGATGTGAAGTGCTAGGAACAGTCAGGTTCAGAGCTAGGAATGATGTAAACAGAAGCTGGGAGGAGAGTTATGAAGAGTCAGTGTTTCATGGAGACAGTGTCAGCTTTACAAGATGCAAAGTTCTGGAGATGCCACAGAACAGGTGCTCCAAAAGGATTAAAACAGCCACTTTTGTGCTGTGCTTATTTTACTACAATAAAAATATAAGTTGAGTATGGTGGCACATATCTGTGATTCTAGCACACTGGAGGCTGAGGTAAGAGGATCACAAATTCAAGTGCTGCCTGAACAACTTAGTTACTTAGTTACTTAGCAAGACTTTGTAGTAAAATAAAAATATAAAACAAGGGCCAGGGATTTAGTTCAGCAGTTCTGGCATCTGCCTGGCAAGTGCAAGATCCCGAGTTCCATCCCCAGTAATCACACACCACAATGCCGGGCATGGTGGCTCATGCCTGTAATCCCAGCACTCAGGAGGCAGAGGCAGGAGGATTGCTATGAGTTTGAGGCTAGCCTGGGCTACATAGAAAGCTCAGGGCCAGGATGAACTACAAAGTGAGACCCTGTCTCAAATAAATAAATAAGCAAATAAACAAAACAGGACTGGGGATATAGCTCAGTGTGAAGCTCCTAGATTCAATCCTCAGTGTCACTATAAATAAGTAAATAATCATAAGACATCTCATATTGGGCCGGGGATATAGCTCAGTGGTTCCGGCGCCTGTCTTGTAAGCACAAGGACCTGGGTTCGATCCCCGGTAACCACATAACAATACTAGGCGTGGGGACTCATCCCAGCAGCAACCAGTACCACATACCACAGTGCCAGGCGTGGTGGCTCACGCCTGTAATCCCAGCACTCGGGAGGCAGAGGCAGGAGGATTGCTGTGATGTGAGTTTGAGGCTGAGCTCAGGGCCAGCCTGAACCACAAAGCGAGACCCTGTCTCAAAAAAAAGGCATCTCATATTACTACTCAAAGAAAAAAAAATTACCCACACTGTCAGCAGGATAAATAGATGACAGCAGGGACCAGGCCTATCCAAACACTTAGGGACATCGTAGCTGAAAAGCAGCTCAGCCACCCAGCATGCTGTTTGCTCTTAGAGACTGTCCCTGATTATACCCCACTTCAGCTGACCATCCCTGTTTCTCATCACAGCCCATTTTTGCTCCCCTCCCCAACACCTTCTGCAGGCATACAGGGCTCTCTCGATGTCGTCTGTCCTCCCAGCCCTACATAAGGCACAGAGGAGGAGGAGGCATAAGAGGAGGGACCCAGAGTGCTGGCCAGGGGTAAGCAAGATCTGGCAAGGCGGGCTCCCTCTTAACGACGTTATCTGCCACTTGTCAAGCTTTTCCCTCTGCTAGACAGCCCGGAGAGACCTTCAACATCAATGCACCAAACCCCTGCTCTCAAATCAGTCTAGTCCAAGACGTTAATTTCTTCATGAAAGTCTCTCCACTGCAAACTGGCCTAGCCTTCTGGAAAGGCATCTGGCATGATAAATTATAGCCTTAAAAACATCCCCACTCTTTGACTTAGCAACTCCATTGATAGGAATTTCCCCTAAGGAAATAGAAATATGGCAAAAAGATTTCTGTTTTGAAGATGTTCGTGGCAGCACTGTTTATCCTAGAAAACAAAAGAGCAACTCAATAGTCAGTGACAGAAGTTTATGTGAGTAAATTACAGTGCATCTGTACAGCAAGCAACTCAGGAGCCATCCGCTGCAGATCATGTTTCAGAGAACATTTATCGACAAGGAAAACGCTTGTGACGAATTGCAAAATAGAAAATGCAAGCTCCAAGAAAATGTGCAATGCACTCCACCTAAGAAAAACTCAAATCATGTATGGGTGTATCTGAATAGAAAACAGACAACACATGTTTATACCTTTCTTGTATCTCTGAATGGTGAGATGGTAGGTGGTTTTATATCATTTCTCTTTTTATCTCGGCTATTAATAGCATTTTAATAGAGTGGCAAATGTTTCTTTCTAAAACAAAGTGAGCAATAAAGACTATGGTTTGAGCATATGGACAGACAGAAAAATCCACAGAACAAAATTCAGAGTCCAGAAATAAAACCATGGGTCTAAGATGAACTGATTTTTTTTCTTTTCAGTACCAGGGATCGAACTTTGGACCTTGCACTTGCCAGGCAGGTGTGGAACTACATTCCCAGCCTGATCAGCTTTCTTTCAATAAAGACCATTCAACCAAGAAAAGTAAATAGTCTTCAACAAATCTGGGCAGCCACAAGCAAAAGGATAAAGCTGGATTATCTCACTCCACATACAAAATTAACTCAAAATGGATCAAAGACCTACATGAAAGAGCTAAAACCACTTAAGCCTACTTTTAGGAGGAAATTAGGTGTGAATGTTCATGACCTTAGATTAGGGAATGGTTTCTTAGATGTGATACCAACAGATCAATCCACAAAAGAAAACATATATTGGCCTTCCCCCAAATTAAAACCTTTTGTACTTCCAAGGACACTATCAAGCAACTGTGTATGCAGCCCTCAGATAGGATAGAGATTATCTGTCAATCATATATCTGATAAGCAACTTAATAAGGAATATATAAAGAGCTTTTACAATTCAATGGTAAAAAGACAAGCAACCCAGCTTATAATGAGCGAAGGCTATGAACAGACAGTTCTGCATAGGATATACACAAATGACCAACAAGCACACAAAAAGATGGCAGCATCATTCATCTGCAGGGAATCGTGAACCAAGAGCACCACCCTCACAAGTGCGGCTGCAGTGGAAAGGATGGATCAGTGAGCAATGGCGATGAGGCAAAAATCCAGCCCTCCTATAGCTGCGGGAGGCAGAAATGGGCACAGTCACTTTGACCACACAATGGCAGTTCCCCAACACCCTCGAACCCAGCAAGACCGTCCTTATGTATTAGCTACAATCAAAACAGAAAGCAAACATTTAAATGTTTAAAAATCTATCACAGAAAGAGACACATTGCCATTAATTCCCCTCAACACTCCCCCTCACTTTGAACAGACTTATCCCATTGCTCTTGCCAATCTGAAGTAGTTCCAGAGGTCCTATTCCGGGAGAGTCTTTAGTTGTACTACTGTTGCTGTCTTGATGTCCTGCATCGATTCAAAATATTTGCCTTTCATGGAAAAGCCAGAAGTAGTCACATAAAACCAGATCCAGGGAAGAAAGTGGATGAAGATCCACTAAAATATTTTTATGACAGAAATTGTGGCAAATTGTTGATCGGTGAGGTGTGATAAAAAATGTGGTAAATGTTTATTTTTTTAAAAATGTATTACAGTTAATTTAATCCTTCAGAATACTCTATCTTGCTTCTAACCCACTCATCCTATTGTTCTTGGAAATATGTCTTTTATGTAGTAAGTTTTTCCCCCCAAGATTAATGAAGACTGTACAAATGCATATACCTGTGTCGTCACAATACTCCAAAGGTGAAAACAAACAAAAGGTCCCTCAATGGGTAAACAGAGACAGAATATGGTACATTCTGTGTGAGAGTATAGTCTCCAGCCCCAACTGGCACAAAATGACACAGACCCAGCACCATGTGGATGAACCAGGAGAGAATGGCAGGTACCAAGGAAAGCAGGCACAGGACTTCGGGAGAGGAGTGCCTCTGTATGAAACACACACAAAAAGCAACTCTCTGGTGACGGGAAGGGGTAAATTTGTGATTTCTCAGGGCTGAGGAGACAGGAAGATGGGGGTGGGAGCCCCAGGGGATGGGATGGGCCATCTCTTTGAGGTATTGGAAATGCAGTGACAAACTGCAGTCTGTGAATGCCCTAACAACCACTGCACTGGATACTTTAAATAGGCTAAAGAGATCCTATGTGAATTCTGCCTCAAACCAGATTATACATGAGTAACTACAGCTAGAGTCCCTCCCCCTGCTCTGGACCCCTACTATGTCACCCCTGGTACTTTACAGCACTCTGCAGTGTGAGCGCTGGTTGTCAGGACCATTGTGCTCACCAAGTGGCCACAGCCTGCACGTAGTAGGTGTGCAGCGAACAGTGGATGAATGACGATTGCACAAGTGAATATAAGCAGTTCCTTGCAGCAGCCGGAACTGGTACTACAAGGAAGGCGCAGACACACACTCCACCAGCCAGCTAGAGAGATGCCCTTGGCCAAGCGGTCAGAGGATCCTGGTGGGTACTAGGGTGCTGATCTCTTTCTGGGGCCTGGGGCCCCATCTCAGGTACAGGAGGGGAAAGGGCAGAAGTGGATCTCTTCCACTCTGAGTTAAGTGATAGATCTTTTCTTGAGTGCCTAGGACAGCCGCCTCCTCTCTGTATAATTGTGTGAGGTGCCATTCCAATGCTTTTATGCTTGTGAATATCCCAGCTCCACAAGGATAAAAGGGGGCCCACTGGGGCATGGCCCTTCATGAAGTGCTCAGCAAATGAGAACCAGGTCCTACCAAGCCACCTTGCTGTGGGACTGGGAGAAAGACTGACACCACCTAGTCAGGGTAAGGTCGCTTGGCCTCAGTTTCCTCTCTGCACCAGAATAGCAGCGCCCAGGAGGGGGAGGGCAGTCTGGGCACTCAATGGGGACACAACTGAGGACACCCCAGGTAGGCCTGGCACACGCATGCACCAGGTGTTCCCTGACCTCGGCCAACTCAGGAGACACTAAGGACAGGGGCAGTGAGGGCAGCATGCATGTGTCCAGCATGTCCTCCCTGTCATCCCCTCCCCGAGTCCCACAGCTGGACTGTGAGCTCCTGGGGGACAGATGGGGTGGACCACAGCCAGATGGCCCCAGAGCAAGGCAGACACACTGTCCATCTTGTCCTGCTGGCTGCATGCCACCAGCCTCTTGGTCCACGTGACCCTCTGGGGCTTTGGAGATAGGCACACGGGCCCATTTTTCAGAGGGGGGACTGAGTGTCAAGCAAGATAAGGGGTATGAGCCCCGGGCCTGTGCTTGGACCCCAGTGTGACCAAGTGAAGCAGAAACCAGTTGAGGCTCCACTCTCCAATGCTGCCATCCTGCCCCCTGGCTCCCTCCCCCTCTCATTCCCCAGGCTCTAGCTGGCTCTGCTGCAGCTGCTACCTCCTTCTGACCGTCCAGGCCATCTCTGCCCAGCTGAGCTCCGGTGGTGGTACAAGGTCTGTGGGAGCCTGGGAAGGGTGGCTTCAAACCCTGCTCCGGCTGAAACACTGGCTGGTCATTTAACTGTCCCTGAGCCCCAGCTCTGAAGAAGCACAGAATCTACAGCAAGTTCCCCCTTCTTCACCAGCACCCTGGGGAGCCTTCCCCAGTGTCACTGGCTGGGCTCCACCTGGCTCCCCTGGTCCTCAGTGCCCAACGGACAGATGCCCTCAAGGACACACTCTGTCACGGTGTGTGCGCATGCACACGGATGTACTCACAGGTATGTGTGACATACCTGTCACCTTTCCTGGACCAGGCTGCACCTTACTCTCCTCAGTCACTAGAGCCTAACACAGGGTGACTGTAACATAGGAGGTGCTCTGTGACCCCTGTAGAAAACATGAAGGAATAAATAGAAAGGAGAAAAGAAGGGAGAGGGAGGTGGGAACCCACAAAAGGCCTTTTTTGAAGACCAACCCCTGGAGTTCCTCGATGCCAGCCTCTCCGAAGGTGCAGAGGCAAGGGCCCAGGGCAGCAGGGAGGCAGAGGCCCTCTCTACCTCTTCTCACTGGTCCCACCTTGTGTCTGTGAAATGGGACCCCACTCAGGACAGCAGCTCAGGTACATGGCTAGCCAACAGTAGAGCCAGGACTGTCACCTGCTCAGGTGCAGGGTGACGACAGGGCTGTTGGAGGTCCAGCTCCCTCTCCCCTCAGCACGTGGAGACCACTGAAACTCCAGGCAAAGTCTGGGCCCAGGAAAAGCCCTGGACACCATAGAAAGTACTCAGATGGCTCTGGGCTCAGTTTCCAGCTAAGGTCTCACAGCAGCAGTGGCAGCATAGGAGTCCAACCCAGGTGGCTCCGGCTCCAGGCTGACCTCTTGCCACGGCATCACTCTAGACCCCCCCCACCCAGTGCTCTCTTCTATCTGACTCTGTCCCCACTTCCAGTCCCAGGGAGTCAGATTCAGGGTCACCAAGCCCAAGGACAGAAGAGGATCTTCGCTGCCTCCTCACGAAACTGCAGTACTCTACACCGAGTATCTTCAATCCAAACTTGTTACCGCTGGTGACGGGGAGCTCACTACCTACTCAGCATGCACTTCACCCTTTGGACAGCTTGGTTAATTAGGATGTCCTTCCCCTCGGTGAATCAAAGGATCCTTTTAAAGGCCCAGTGGCTGCCAGGCATGGTGGACCACACTCAGGAGGCCAGCAGGAGAATCACCATGAGCTTGAGGCTGAATGACATAGCAAGACACTATCTAGGAAAAAATAATCCTATTTAAGAAAAAACCCAACAGATCCAATGGCTTCCCCTCAGACTTGGCTCCCTGTACGCACGTCTGCACCAATCACACGCGTGCGTCCTTTGCCATCCCCACCCATCTGTCCTTTTCATTTCTTTTCTGACTCTTTCCTCCGTCTCTCTCCCTCTCTCTCCCCAGTAATCATCTTCTCACCTTTACTAAGGACAAGGATATCTTTTTAAAAATACTCAATTTATGAAAAAATATTTCACATCTGTATGAGCAATACACAAATCATAATTCTTAAAAATAACAAATTGCAGGCTAAGGTAATCATAAGTAAATTGATATTGATAAATAAGCTTTTCTCCAGAGCAGTAGGTGGTTTATTTTAATCTAATGAGTTTTGTATTTTCCCAGCTTTCAGATTCCGTGATGAAAGGCTGTCTGCAATAGAATTACGACGCTCTCCAAAATATTGTAATTTAATGCCTCATTTTGTCAAGACTTTCTGGAAAATGAGATTTGTTCCCAGCGAGGAATTTTGCTTGGCTTTTTCCCATATGCCCCCTGCCCCCGCTCCAGACATCTAGGTTCCCCATAGGCGGGGCAGGGTGAGGGGAGTGAAGGGGAGGAGGCCAAGGTGAACACAGCCGGGCAGAGGATCAGGGAAGGACATGTGGGGACCATTCCTGGCTGGACGCAGCCCTGCTGAGTGGCAGAGGGGCACCCACTACCCTCTCTGTGCCTACTGCCACTGCCTCCTGTGAAGAGGACCATGTGGATGTCAAAACCACTAGGAGGTTTATGTGGCTTTTCAATCTCCGAGTTTTTCTCTCATTGCCTTACAACGGCAGTTTAGACACATGCACAACAGTTCAAAGATATGTGCAGCGGCACTGTTGACCCACCGCAGGTTTCTGCAGTGTACACTTGTAGCAAGCCTCCAGCATTTCCTTCCTCTTTGTCTGTCTACCTCCCTGCTCTCTGTCCCTCCACCCAAGCACTGCTTTGGAGCAAGTTGGCCGGCGGTGATGATGGTGGTGGCGGGGTGATCCTGTTGAGCGCATGCGCAGCCTCACAGGCATCAGGCTCACTCCTTAGTTCTCCCGGGTGCTGGCTAAGGAGGATGTGCTTCTTGCTACCCTCCATTCACCGGGCAGGGAGGTCACTACCCAGGGTGTGCAGCCAGGAAGCAGCACACTTGGATCCAAGGTCAGCTGGGGATGACTTGTGGCAGACCGAGAACCTCGCTGAGACTAGAAAACATGGGCTTCAAGTGTCTGCTTGGAAGTGCACGGACCAAGCAGGAAAGGAGGCCCCGGCCAGCCCAGGCCTCTGGTGCCGGGGCTCTGAAGGAGGAGGGCAGAGGACCCAGCGGGCTCTGGCCATCTCATGAGGCTTTGGGGACCACATGGACCCTGGTGCTAAAAAGGCAGCCACACCTGAGGAGTCCAGACCCTGGGAGGAGGGAGGCCCACAGAAAAATGTCTCGGCATTCAGTACCAGCTTCCTCCTCTCTCTATAGATTTGCGTGCGTGTGTGCGTGCGTGCATGTGTGTGTGTGTGTGTGTTGGCTTCCCATTGTGCTGTGCTTCCAACCCTGAGCCACCACACCCAGCAGAAAATTATTTTTAAAAAATAGCTTAACAGATGCACAAGGCATGGTGAAAATATCTAACACAGACATAATGTAGGTCTCAAAGAAAAGAGAAAATATGTGAGAGTTGGCATAAATCTTCTGGCACTGATTAAAAATATCAGGCCACATTGGCTAGGTATGGTGACACTTTTGTGTTACCTCCTGTTGTACGCAGAAGACTGAGGCAGGAGGATCACAAGTTTGAGGCCAGTCTAGGCTACATAAGGAAACTACATAGCAAGACTCTCAAAATATTTTTTTAAAAATCAAGTTACAAATTAAATAAACATTAAACATACAAAATGAGACAAATCAATCTATAATTGTATAAATTGAAAGGGAAAACAATTTTAAGAAGCCAAAGAGAAAAGAGACACATTACACTCAAAGGTGCTAACAAGGGCCAGGGATGTAGCTCAGTGGTACCATGCCTGCCTCACAAGTGCAAGGTCCTGTAAAAAAAAAAAAAAAGGTGCTAACAGCCTACAAATTTTTAAAAGAAACTACAGAAGCCAGAAAACACTGAATTGAATGACATCTTTCATGTGACAAGAAAATTCTATACTAAATAAAAATATCCTTCAGAAGTAAAGGTGTAATAAACACAATGCAAGATAAACTCTGCAAACATTCAATAGTAGATCTGCACGGAAAGGGGAGAGCTTCAGATAAAATGGAAAAATGACTCCAACAGAAACATGAAGTACAATGAAGAACAAAGAACATCAGATCGAGCATTAATGTCTCATGGAATGCAAACTGTATGTACAATTAAATGGGTAACAACTATGAACACGAAAGTAAAGAGGGCAAAGTGTCCTTAAATTCTGAATTTGATGGGTAATTTAAAAATGACTGTAGTAAATTAAGATTACAAGCTATAATCGCTAGGGTATCCACTGTAAGAACAGAAGAGGGTGTAAGAAACAAGACAATAGCCAGCTGAAGAAGACAATAATGTAGTAAAAAAATAAGATGAAACAAATGGTCCTGAGGCTGAGAGTGTAGCTCAGAGGCAGAGCACTTGCCTATCAGGGAGTTTGATTCTCAGCACAGACAAGAAAGTGAGTAAATAGATATTAAGATATTAGCTATTGCCTAAACATATCAATTATTACACTAAGTATAAATGAAACAAATACTCATAAAGACAAAGACAGATTGGGTTTTA
>PVIR01029903.1:0-20733 GCA_004026965.1 Petromus typicus
AGTGATAGTTTCCTTGCTTGCTTTTGAAGAAGGCAATCACTTCTACGATTTCAACCGCCACTTAAAAAATACATGTAAATATCTGGAATTACTCACAGTAAGCCAAGATGAGGCCCAACTTTAGATCTCTAGCTCTCATCTTTCTCCCAAGGTCTTGTCCTCAAGACAAGCTTAGATGCACAAGCTTAGATGTGCCCCCACCTTACTTGAAATTTCACCCAGCTATAGCTGAACTCATTTGTACTTAAATAGTCAATATGTGTTCACAAAGGACACTGATTGGACAAGACTGTGGAAAACCTAATTGTTTAGTTTCCACAAAAATGAGTGAATCTAACAAGACATTCTGAGTTATCCCATCTTTCTTATTATTTTATTCCTTCACAGTAAAGTGCACCTGCAAGTTCCTTTCCATTCTGCAGTCACCAGCGAATGCCGAATGCCAGGTACTTTTTTTTTTAAGGTTTTTTGAGACAGGGTCTTGCTTTGTGGTTCAGGCTGGCCCTCAGCTCAGCCTCAAACTCACATCACAGCAATCCTCCTGCCTCTGCCTCCTGAGTGCTGGGATTACAGGCGTGAGCCACCATGCCTGACAGTGTGGTATGTGGTACTGATTGCTGCTGAGCGTGAGTCTCCACGGCCAGTATGGTATGTTGTTACCGGGAATCGAACCCAGGTCCTTGTGCTTGCAAGACAGGTGCCGGAACCACTGAGCTATATCCCCGGCCCAATGCCAGGTACTTATTGACTAAGATTATGCTGCCTCACAACAGGAAGATAAATTCTCTCAGAAGTACTCTACTTCACCATACTCGGATACTAACCTTTCTACCTATCCACCTGCTATCACAGCTCCACTCCACAAACTGCTGGATTTCTCATTGCTTACAGTTTCCCAACAAATTCTGCTGAGAAAATCCCACACCAGAAATGCTACATACAAAAATATTTTTTCTGCTTAAGACATCATAGTCTCCTACAAGGGAGGGAAGTTCAAATGCTTAGTCTGCTAGTAAGGTTTCTGGCCACTAAACTAGCTTTCTGATAAAAAGTTTTAGAAAATCACAGATTTCCCTTCTGTCAAAGGCCTAAACTCCTTCACGTCTGAGTTTTATTCTCCCTGGCTATCCATGTTCCTGGATGGATATACACCCATCCATCCAATTCAGCCAACTTCCCTCATCAAATCCTACCAATTCACCAAGACCCAGCACAGACCAAATTTGCTTGTCTAGCCTGACAGTTCTGGATAATTCTTGATATGTGGCATCTTTTCCACTACTACTTGATCTTTTTATTTAAAAGACGTGACTATCCTCAGTACATATTGAGTTCCTCTTATCTCAAATGTTTAGGACCACGAGTGTTTTTCATTTCAGAATTTTAAATATTTGTGTGTGTGTGTGTCGTTTATCTATAGATAGACAGACAGACAGATAGATAGATAGATAGATAGAGATATCTTAGGAACAGAACCCAAATGTAAACATGAAATTAATTTAGATTTCATATGTATTTAATATTCACAGACTGAAGGCAATTTTCTATACTCTTTTCAGTGAGCCTGGATTTTGACCATGACTCCATTACTTGAACTCAGGAGAACTATCTACTTGAGTCATAGAGTTTTTGCTTCAAGAGCAAAAATCTGAGGCTTCTAGATGAGGGATATTTCACGTGTATTTAAGCTCTCACATATTTGCACACGGCCTGCCCCATGCAGACCATGAGACCCGAGAAGGCTTCCCAGGAGCACGTTAAGTCTCAGTCTTGCTCAGCAGCTCCTCTAAGCCTACCCTCTGTACTCAGTATTCACAAAGGACGCTGACTGAACCAGCTGTGAAAAACCTGGTTGCTTGGTCCAAAAAAGATGAGTAGATTTGATAAGAAAGATATTCTAGGTTGCTATCTCTTTTCCAGATACATACTATCCCTACATCTTCCAAGTCCTGTTGTCAGTAAAGGTCTATATTGATTAATATAGGCGTAAACCAGTTGTTAAGTTCACTTCTACACCAAAGCTCCACTCATGTTCAGGGTGATTTCATAGTATACTTACCTGCCACCTACAGCAAAATCAGCGATTGCATAATAATAGGACTTGAGAACTTTGGGGTCATTAAACACTTCATCTCCAAAAGTGTTCAGGCGATTCAGAGTTACTCTGATGTCAGTGGCAGTCACCCATTCCTGTAAGGCAGCAAAAACAAAACATCAGAGGGAAGAAGAGCATCCGGGGTGGGGAAATATCAATGTAACAAAATGTTCTAAACAGTTTAGATATCATTGAACCTTTCTGTATCCCATTTCTAGAGCTAACCCTATTTAAATAGTGACTTCTTTAATTTCCTAACATTTTCTCCTCGCCATCTCCTCTTTCGCATTGTTACTTGACCATTTCAGAGACCAGAAAAGCAGTGATGCTACTACCAGTTTCCTCACAAGGCTGGTGAGAGGCTTAAATGGAGAAGAAGGGAGGAGACAGGTTGGGGAGGGGGTCGGAAGGGAGGAGGAGAGAGGGAGCGCTAACATATATTAGACACTCAGTATTTATGTCCTTTCTCTCCATCTCACATGTACAACCCAAATGCAGTCAGAGTTGAGATATCAGCTTAGAGCGTGTGTATAAATATACTGCTCACTGCCTCCTCCTCGCATTCTGTATCATCTCTCCCTCCTCCCAAACCCAACCCTGTAGCTTGGGAGATCAGCGGCAGTGAATCTTTTAGAGCTTTCGATGATACGAACAGCCTGCTACGGCAGCACATGTGCCATACTGGTCTAGACCAACCAAACGTTTTGTCCTCACTTCCCTGACAATATAATGTTCCCTGTGAGGTTTTTCTTTACCTAAAATTGTTGTCCCTCCCCAATTTCTAATTTCCCTTTTCTATTTCAGTTATACTGTCGGTTTCCACACATCCTACCCCCATAACTTGATGGAAGCACCAGTGGGCAGGAAATTTGTGTCTTTTCTTCATTGTAATTTCTCCCTACTGTTCAGCACACAGTATATGTGCAAACAGTATTTGCTAAGTGAATGAATAAATTTGAAAAAAAAAAAAAAAAAGGTCTGATCAAGCTGGAAGCTAAAGAATGAAAGTTATACACTTTCCCCAGGTTTTATGAGAGCTGAGCCCTAATAATAAATGCCCTTTCACTGAGCTAATTTTATCAGATATTACATATGTGCTAGGCTGCTATCACAGAAATCGCAATGAATCATGTCTGCTAGAGCCGCACCCTGTACTATCCTTTTTCACATGGCTGTGCGACTGGTTTTTGAGAGGAAACGAAAGCAAATGTGACACAAGCAGAGGCTTGATAAGTACTTGTGCCCAGGGACTTGTCCTCCTGGAACCCCTCCTCCAACACAAGGAAAAGCCCGGCCCATTCTCCCAAGGATGACGACCACAGGGATGAAGAAACCCAGCTCCTGGCCAGCCTGCCGGGTACGGGACCCAGCTAACACAGAACTGTGACAAACACTATCCCACAGTTGTTTAAAAGCATCAGGTTGGAAGTACACACCACCATCCAGAGATGCCATTTCTGCTCTCTGTCTCGGGAACATTGCTGGGTAATACATGTCACAATCATCATCAGGGACCTGACAAGCAAGGGCAGAGGTAGAGGAGTCTATCCTTCCAGAGGCTCAATGAGACTGAACGTACTGCAGTGATTAAGAACCAAGAACTTCAACTACGCCAAATACCTGGCATCCACAGCAACACAGAGAACTCATAAAAACTAATCTCTGCGAAGCTTCAGGTATAATTAGAAAGAAGAGAGGATGATTTCACTGTCTCCAAACTTGAAACTCAATAACAACTCCCACTCATGACCACAACTGTAGGAATCTGTTGGCCTTCACTAATGCACACAGCTAACCAGATCCTGGTTAATGCTCACTATATATTCTCTAGGCTTCATCTCGATCCCCACTCTCCTTGAATGAGGGCTATTCCAAGCCCCCACAAGCTAGTTTTTTCTAATGAGCATCTTAAAAAGAGCGGGCTCTGGGGCTGGAATCTCACTTCTGTCACTTAAGACTGATTCAGGGTAAGTTATACCCTCTGAGCCTCTAATTCCTCATCGAAAATGGAGATAAGAGAAATACCTTACAGTCATTACAAGAGTTAAAAGAGTTACTATATCTAAAGGGCTCAGAACAGTGCTTGCCACATCAGAGCAAAGTAAATGTGTAATAAGTGCTAGTTGTTCCTACAAACAACATCCATATACATGTCAGGAATACTCAGGAAAGGTGTCTATCTGGGAGGCCGCAGCTTTGGGACGGAGAGGACGTCAGCCTGGCTCCTCATTATCAGATCAGCTGAAGTCAAATCTGTGCACCGTCCTTGGCAACAGCATGACAAGCCACAGCTCTGACATCCAGAGATACACGATTAAACTCCTACACAGTGAAATGAGCTGACCAACTTACACAGATGTTTACTGCAGTTCGACCACATGTAGTCTCAACAGTTTCTATGGCATAGAGAACAACAGACACGAGAATTCCTGGTGCTGGGCACACTGCTCAAGACAAGTCTTAAGCATATGTTAGCTCAGTGTTGAACTAGGGATTTGGTACTTCCAAGTCTTGGTCATACATTAGCAAAGACATGAGGAAACCAGTCTCTTTATAGTTCTACTGACCATACAGTAATCTGTCTCCCCAGGTCATGAAACTGCAACAGTTCTCTGTAGGAAAAAATGAGACTGGAAGTATTTGCTCCATTATCTCCCCCAAGAACTCCAGTCCTCTGCTTTTTGATCTCTCCAAATCAGCTACCTTTCACCACTTATTTTGAACATACCTGATCTCCACTGCAAGACCTGGGCAAACACACCTATTGTTCACCACCTTGAGTTTACCAAGTATTGTCAGACACCATCTCCCAGCAGGGGAAGAGGAGAATTGGACCCGCAGAGAAATATGTTCTTGTTTTTGTCACTATCCAATACCGCACAACCAAATTATCCACAATCCCCTGAAAACAGTAAGTTCCAGAGAGATACAATGGGAAGGTACAAACACACAAAACCCAGAAAGATAGGAAGATTTCCTACTTAGCAGTCATAACAACTTTTCATAAAATGTACATGTCATTTGCAATCCTGTGTCAAATACTTTTTTTCCCTCAGTCAATGAATACGGCTGTCCCTCACTTGGAAGCTAACTTCAGCCACATGATAGCAACATCTGGGTTAATGTGCTTTTCCAGTCTTTCTATAGTCACATAGCTAAACCTATGAAAATTCCCAGTAATCTAAGTAATACCAACGATTCTATATGAGACTATATAAAGAATATATACAGAGGACTGATTTTTAAAAGTAGCTTGTAGTTTTACTGTTCAACAGGGAAAACTTCCCGTCATGATGCTCAAGCACAACACCAAAGGCACTTAACTGCTACTGTCACTATCAGTCCTAAACTCAGCCTTGAACTAAGCAATGTTTCTGCCTCTGCCTCCCAAGTGCTGGGATTACAGGCATGAGTCACCATGCCCAGCATTGTGGTATGTGGTACTGATTGCTTGTGGGCCCTGCCATTGTTGAATGTTGTTACTGGTGATCAAACTAGGGACCTTGTGCTTGCAAGGAAGGCACAGGAACCACTGAGCTAAATCCCCGGCCCTCTTTTTTGGTTTTCTGAGACAAGGTCTCACTATGTAGTCTAGGCTGGTCTTGAACTTGTGGTGATCCTCCTGCCTCAGCCTCCCAACAGACATGTGCTATCATACCTGGTCAGAAGGCAGCATTCTTAAATATCTTGTTTCTATTATTCCCTTTTCCTTATTTAAAATAATATTTTTTATTTCATCAAGTCAAAGATGTAAGAAGTCCAAGGTTGAGCTTAGCCTGAGCAAATGAAAGACTCAGTGAGATTCTGTCTCAAAATAAAAATTCAGGCCAAGGATGTGGCTCAGCAGTACTGCACCTGCTTGGCAGGTGCAAGGTCCTGAGTTCAATCCCTGATACCGCAGAAAAAAGAAAAGAAAAAATTTTAAAAGGGCTGAGGATACAGCATCATAAGAAGGCCCTGGTTCAATCCCTAACACACACACACACACACACACACACACACACACACACACACACACAATTAGTACTATAATACAAAAAAGGTCAGAAGCAAGATGCTTCTACTTTAAGTGTAGACATTAAAGTTGGTTCACTGGGTGCAAATTTTAAGAGATGTTATGTTTGTGCATCTCAGGATCCATTCCACCTGCTCCCTGCAGGAGTAGGGCCCAGGCCCTAAGCTGCCCTGTGAGGGCCTACCTGCAGCACAGGGCTGTGGTCAAAGTTGTAGGCACTGGGCCTGCCTTCCAGGGTTGAGAAAGCCACGTTACCCCCAGTGAGGGGAGAAATGTCACTGAACTCATCCGTGCACAAGGCCTGCTGCTCATCCTCGCCGGTCCTGATGAAGCCCCGGTTGTCCTTGGAGTAGGTGTTCTCGCAGGAGCCACTGTAGTACTGGTAAGGTATCCACGGCCCATCTTCGTGTGTCCGCTTGTAGATGGCAAAGCTCTCCGGGCGGCTGGTGTGGAACTTCAGGCGCACGTAGGTGATGTCAAATGCTTTTCCTGTGGGATAAACACATTGAAATTTGTATGTCATGTGAATGAAGGTAAATTCTTCTATTCCTAGTTAGGAGTTTGACAAAGGGGCCACAGATCACTCTGTGCCCTGAGAAGAGCCTAGAACATACACCACACTGGTCATGTTCCACAGGCTCACTCTAAACCTGGAGACAGCACTCATCTTCCCACAAAATGATAAGCTTCGATGCTTCTTCATGTATTGCTGAAATTTTGTTTGGAGTGAAAATCAACAGCATAAGTAAAGTATTGATGTACTTTTAAAAATTAAACTGAATAAAAAGCTCATTTATTCCTTTTTTTTAAAGACAGGGTCTCGCTTTATAGTTCAGGCTGGCCCTGAGCTCAGCCTCCAACTCATATCACAGCAATCCTCCTGCCTCTGCCTCCCAAGTGCTGGGATTACAGGTGTGAGCCACCACGCCTGGCACTGTGGTGTGTGGTACTGATTGCTGCTGGGTGTGAGTCTCCACACCCAGTATTGTATGTGGTTACTGGGGTTGAACCCGGGCCCTTGTGCTTGCAAGACAGGCGCTAAAACCACTGAGCCAAATCCCCAGCCCAAAGCTCATTTATTCTTAATGCTGGTGTTTCAGCAAAAACTTAACCAAACATATAAAAATATTTGCTGACTTTTTAAACACGCTGAGACTGAGGCTCACAAGTTTAAGTCTAGCCTGGGCAATTGAGCAACATAGGGAAACTGCCTCAGACAGATGAGAGAGACAGGGAGAGAGGGGGAGAGAGAGAGAGAGAGAGAGAGAGAGAGAGAGAGAGAGAGAGAGAGATACAATCCAACAGAAAGGCTTTAATTCAATCCCTGCTATCAAAAGAGGGTGGGTCATTTAGTCACTTCAAATACCTGAAAAGGACAAAAAAGAGAACCAAGATGTGTCATGTATAGATACAAATTCTCAATGTTGAATGTGATCATAATATATGTATAAAATGTACCAATAAAGTTAATTTTTTAAAAAACCTGGAATGGAGTGAAAAAAATTAAGATGCAATATGCACACATACCCACTCCACACAAGGAATGTAATCAGACTACACTACAAACATGCCTGAATTTTAAAAAAAAGTAACATTTGCTGCAGAAAGAATATCGTCAATAGTGTTCCTTTATTCATTTACCAGGTAAAGAAACAAAGTTTAGAAGAAGAGAAAGTCGATGCTTTGCAAGATGGAACAGAGGATAGGAGAAAATTCTCCTTCAGTAACTCAACAGAGATGGGGGAAAGGCAGAAGGAGGTGTACAAAAAGGCAGTATTTTAGTATGTTCTAAGGGACCTACAAGAGGCGAACTCTGAGGACAGACAGGGAGGAAGGGAGGGCCGAGGAGCAGCCATTCCCCTCAGGAGTCGCTGGGACAGGAAGCTCCCTGTACCACCGGAGCCAGGCTGAGGACGGTGCTGAAGGTGCTCAGGCGGATGAAGAAATAATGGGCAACTGTTTGGAATCACTGCTCATCCACATACAGGACCTTTGTCTCCGACAATATATACGTGCTTTGCTACTCCTGTGTTACTGTGAAGGTCAGTTTGCGCAACACATACTTGTTTGGTACCACAACATGCTCAGCACCCATGCTATTCACACAGGGGACAGCTCTTAAACGCTAAGGCTTGCGCTCACGCGGCCTACATTTCTCCCAGATGAATCAGTTCCTCAGGAAGAGTCAATCTAATTCTCTCCTGCAACATGAACAGAACAGGAACCCCGGCCCTCCCACAAGTGGTGGATGAGGAGGGGCTCAGGCTACATTTTTCAATCCACCTTTATCTGCAATGAAACATAAAATGAGCCACGTCTCATTTTATTTCTCAACTGGTCCAGATCTTACAAGAGGTTTAATTAACTAGTTTGATTAACTATGTACATAAAACACATCTGCACACATATGATCTTGAACATAAAGCTATGTGGCATGATGGAATGAACATGGGATGTAGCTCAATGGCACCATGACTGCCTTCCAAGTACAAGGTCCTGAGTTCAATCCCTGGAACCAGAATAAAAAAAGTATACAGTACTGGACACAGTGAGGTCTTCATTTTGTCATCTAATAGCCATATGAATTCTATTCAACAAAAATGAGGGTGATAATCCTTGTTCTACCTATCGCAAAGTTATTAAAAGGTCAACTAAGATATTAACTGTATCTAACTATGTAACTAAGATACTAACTGTATCTAACTATTACAATAACGTTTATAAGACAATTCTTTTTTTCTTTTTGAGACAAGTTCTCACTTTGTAATTCAGGATGTTCCTGAACTCAGCAATTCTCCTGCCTCTGCTTCCTAAGTGCTGGGATTACAGGCATGAGCCACCTGCCCAGCACTTTGGTCTGCGGTAATAAGCTAAGTCACCACACCCGGCATTGTTGTATGTGGTTACCAGGAATATACCTGGGGCCTCGCAATTGCAAGGCAGGCTCTGAACCACTGAGCTAAATCCCAGGCTCAATATAAAGACAATTCTTAAAACTAGGATCCAGAGTATTTACTTGGTCATTGCTTAAGAATTACATGCTGTATAACACTTTGCCTAGATATAGATTTCACAAGTGCAGTTTATACTCCTCTTGTTGAAAAGAATGTAAATTTAACCAGCATCTCTTTATTATGTTAAAAATGTCAAGGTGTCACCTTTAAAGGAGTGTGAGGTTAGTACAATTATCTATGGCATTCCAGAGACTCACTATCGAAGACATTCCAGAGTGGTAAAACAATTTAATTTTACTTAGGAGTAGGTGGCTTGGGATGGTTAGTACTCAATAATTTGGGATTAAAGAGTACCTTTGCATTTCTAGTCTCTTACCTTTGGACATCTCATTGTTCTTAAGCAACACGATCTACAGAACACTGGGCCACTGGGCCACTGGGCCACCCGAAACAAGGCAAATGGACCAAGTGACTACAAAGCCACAATCTGAAATAATTTGGCAGACGTGGTCACTCCTACCATTATCCTGGTCATGGAGTGCCAAGGGGGGCAAGGCATCCAGAAAGCAATTCTAGTAGCATGAAACAGAGGCCTCCTCACTTCAGACAATGGCTTAGCCTTCCACCTTCAGACCTGCCTTCCTCACTCTAACCTTTACCTGCTGTCGGAAGAGGAAAGGGAGCTCTGTGCAACCCATACCGAGGCTGGCACATTCCCAGACAAGAAGACAGCCAGGTGTGCTGTCCTCAGCGTTGTGGTCAATCCACAGTAAGCCCTGACAAGTACAGGACTACGTGGTGATTCTATGACAGAAGTGCAGCATGTCAGGGGAATACAGAGGAAGGTCCCCTAGTTCAAGTTGTGATGTCAAGAGATGTTTCCTAGAGGAAGTGGTATCTAAGTCCCAGCCCTGAGAAATGCTTACAGTTAGCTGGGCAAATGGGCTGGTTGTGCAGACAGATGACACACTCCGTAAGCATGCTCAGAACACCAGGAGGGATCGTGGAGGAATGAGAAAGCTGCACGGCATGACTAGAACCAGACAGAGGCGAGAGATGAGATAAGTGACCAGCCGAGCAGCTTACAGGCACTGGCCGGCCACTGAAGGATTTACACCAGGACACGCACGATCATACGAGATGATATGGCCACTGGGTAGGCTGGAGTAATAGAAACCAGACAGAAGATGGGGAAGTTAAGAAGACTGGATGATAATCCAGGAGAAATCAGAAGCTAAATCAAAACCAAGGACACTGGAACGGAGAGAGATGAAGGGAGCCCCGTGAGGTGCAGAAAGCCAGCGTCAACCCTAAGCTGGTTACTGAGCACGGGCCACCTCTGAAGTCTCCTCTGCTCTACCCCCTTAGCACCTCGTTCCCTCACTGTCACACTGCCTTTCTCATTCCATGGAGCACCAGGGCCACGAACGTTTAGTTTCTCAGTTTAAAAACAAGATGGACAGGACCACTCCCTCAAACAGAATAAGCAGGGTTGGAGGAAAAGGCAGGGAGCCAAAGGGGAGATGGGTTTTTGCCTACACTAGCTTTGGGCTACCTGAAGGTCACCCAGACAATAGGACATGTCTAAAGAGAACAGAAAGTAAGCGTCTGAGAGCCCAGGAGACACCTGAGTTAGAGAGATTAGGGGCTAACTGACATCAGATGATACTGAAGATGTGGGTGTGGCAGAGGCCAGGAAGGCAAGTGTCATGAGAGGACAGCACCAGGAGCACCAGCACTTAGAGAGGACAAAGCAGGCAGTGGACGAGTTGCCAGAGGGAGCAGAAGTCAAGGAGAGAGTTTAAGAACAGAATAATCAATTCTAAGTGTCAAGCATGGAAAATAATGACCAAGAAGTGCTCACTGACTTGAAGCCAGTGAAGAGGCCACTGCTGCATGTGGAAGAGAAGCAGGGGTGAGGCCAAAGGCCCTGGCACTGGGGACTAATGGCAGACACATGCAGGGACAGGACTCAAGCAATGGAGGCAGAGAGATGAGAAGGTGCTATGCAGGTAACACTGGACAAAGCAAGGCTTACTTCTCCCTCTTTTGTTTTCTAGGGCAGGAGAAATGAGTGTGTACTTGACGCTGGTGTGCTTGATCGGCAGAGGAAAAGGCTGAAAATACAGGCTAGGCAACAAGAGGAGAATCCAGTTCTGGGAAAGAGACTGCTCTACACAGAAGAAGATCCGCCTCGTACTTTCTGTGTGTGTGCAAACTCAATGGACTGTAGGTTTTAAGGGACAGAAGTAGAAAAAGTTCTAATTGATGACTTTTTTCTTATAGTGAACATTAAGGGTACCTCGGCTAAGGGTGGAAGGCAAAGCCAGTGGGATAGTAGGGTAGAAAGGGCAGAAACTTTACAGTAGCCACCGCAGAGATGAGCAAAGAAGGCTGAGTAGAGAGAGGAAAGGAGGCTCACTGGGCAGAGAGAGGCCACTAAGAAGTGGGTAAGAGGTTGCTATTTTGTGGCGTCATCTCTATGAAGGTGGGATTTTCTTTTTCCTTTTGCTTTTTTTGAGACAGTGTCTCCCTATATAGTCTATGTCACCTTCAAACTCCAAGTGATCCTCCTATCTCAGCCTTCTGAAGGCTAGGATTAGAGGCATATACCACAACACACCAGGGCCCATAGAGGTGGGACAGTCTACAGCAGCATGTCACATTCCTCTTGCAGTGTAGAAGGACAATCAGACAGGAATGATGTAGCTTCAAGGAATTTGGAATTTAGTCTAGATAAGAAGCAAATACACTGAGGAGATCACTATTGAGATTCTTCAAAAAACTAGGATTAGAGGTCTAATTTGACCCTATTTCCCTGCTAGGTATAGACACAAAAGAATTAAAAGAATCTTATCACAGCGATATATGTGACATATTATAACAGCTCAGGCTATAATAGCTAAATCTTGGAAACAGCCCAAATGCTCTTAACAGGAGTCTGGATAAAATGTGCTTTTTTAAAAAAAATAAATAAAGTATTACTCACCTATTAAAATTATAAATTTGAGTAATTTATACTCAAATGGATGCAGCTTGAGGACATAATAAGTGAAAAAAACAGAACATAGGTATGTAAATACCATATCATTTCTGTAGTATGAGAAACTGAAGGTGTAAATTAATTCCAGAATGTATGCTAGGTATTCTGAATTAGGATGAAAATGTTCAAAAGGAGGGCCAGGCATATAGCTCAGTGGTTCTGGCGCCTGTCTTGCAAGCCAAGGGCCTGGGTTCGATCCCCGGCAACCATATAACAATACTGGGCGCGGAGACTCACCCCAGCAGCGACCAGTACCACATACCACAGTGCCGGGCGTGGTGGCTCATGCCTATAATCCCAGCACTCGGGAGGCAGAAGCAGGAGGATTGCTGTAATGTGAGTTTGAGGCTGAGCTCAGGGCCAGCCTGAACCACAAAAGAGAGACCCTGTCTCAAAAAAACCTTAAAAAAAAAAAAGAAAATGTTCAAAAGGAAAAGAGAAAGAAGGGCAGAGGGAAGTAAAGAAGGGTAAGAAAAAATTTGATGGAAAAAAAACCAAAAAGGAAACAAAGCTTATGTATGTAGGGCATGGGGTTGTGGGGAGCGCGAGGGTACAGGAAAAAATGAGAATCAAGATGTGCCATGTACAGGTCCAAATTCTCAATGTTGAATGTGATCATGATGTATGTATAAAATGTACCAACAAAAATCAATTTTTAAAAAAGAAGCAAATGCAGAGAATGGAACGGAGGAGTCAAGGCGTGAGTTCCAGGTGTTATTTAAAATTACTAGTAACTGTGGATAAACAAGAACTGGAAGCTGGGCATGATGGCACACACCAATAATTCCAGTACTCTGGGTGGCTCATGCAGAAGGACCACAGGTTTGAGCTCAGCCGTAGCAACTTAGTGAGGCCCTGACTCATAAAAATTAGAAACGTGTGTGAATACAGCTGAGTGCAAAGGCTCTGGGTTTAATCTTCAGTACCAAACAATGACAACAACAAAAACCCAGAAAAGTAAAGACTTTCTTTTGATTCTGTCCAACAGGCAGGACACCAAGAGCTACTATGTCCTTCCTCTCTCTGTCAAAGCAGAAGATACAGTCCATTGGCAGACAAAGAGAAAACTGGCCCAGGCCTTTCAATGAACTTGCCATACCATCATTACAGCTGAGAGCAAGGAAAACTAGACAGTCTGACTCTGGGGGAAGTAGCCAAAACGAGCGGTTAAGGACATCAGCAAGTACAAGTATGGATGTCACCCAGCAACACTAGGAGTACAAAGTCTGCCGTTCCCCATTTACACCCCCGCACAGGAAGCCTGACCAAGAATATACACACCCTGGAGAAAATACTCAGCTACAAATGTCCTCCTGCCTCTCCCCCTCCCTTTGCCAGATTCAGTCCATAAACCACAACCAAACAAAAGAATGAATGAAAGAAAGAAACAGAAGTTTTTCTCTAACTAATGGTTGGATGAAGCACACAAAATCAACTGACACTTTCCGCTCTGAATCGTACTGTTCCTGCTGGCTGAGCGAATGAGCTGTTCCTGCTGGCTGAGCGAATGAGCAGAGGGATCAGCCCCACAGAACAATAGGACCTGCGTTGGGATGAGCATCCTGCTCAACCTCTAACGTGGTAAAGTATTTCTAATCTCTCTGCGTATGGGAGAGACTCTTCCTGGTTTAGGACTGGATTCAAATATTATTGGGAACATAAATGTTTCTCTGTTTTACGCTGCTCAGAAGAATTCCATGAGGATCCTGTGAAACACCATCCTGTACAGTTCAGTAAAGAAGGATAATAGCCACAGAGAAATTGCCAAAATTTCAAAATGCTCTTCCACACTTTGAATTAGGAGAAGAAAACCAAGTAACTCTAAAGTATCAAATTAAGAGTCACTGGTTCACTATTGTTCTTTTATGTTAACGCTTTCCAAATCAGAAAGTGAATGTTCTCCTTGCAGCCAGACTCAGGAATATAAAACTTGAATAAAGTCGTATTATAAAGTCAGTCAGAGACGGTGTATGTTTAGGCTATCAAATAGGATTCTCCAAACAGTTATCACAAACAGTAGACACAGAAAGCAACTATTTGAAAACGTTTTCAACTTTGTTGTCATAACTGCTGGCGGAACAAGAGTTCCCAGGACAACATGTCCAGCTGCATACCAGCTGTTATTGTTCCACCTCAGCAGACGGATTGTACAAATACAGCCTTCCCAATAAAGAGGACCCAGAGCCAAGTTCATGCTGAATTTGGGTTCCTCAAGCGGACAGGCGGGACTGGGGACAGCAAGCGCTGGGAGGACATTCGAGCAGGCACAGAATACTTCCGGGTGATGTGGGTACACAGCAACTTCCAAAAAACCCAGTCCTAGCTGCCGCCGAAGAACTGAGAACATCTTTAAAATAGATTGATGTAAAAAACCCACTTCCCCTGTTCCTTCCCCTTACATTTCATGGCTTCTTGTTCATGGCCCCTCCCTTGTCAAACAGCCAACTACCAACAGTGCCAGGGCCAGTTCCACAGAAAGCAGACTTTAAGTGCGCACAGTATAGAAATAATGAGTAGTAACCTTTACTTGTAGCAAGTAGTAATTCTTAACTGAATTTATTACAACAAATGCAATGGAACTCACAGTGTGAGGACGAGTCCCTTTCAAATGATGAGCAAAAGGCTGACAATCTCGAGTACAGACAAGAAGCATTTCCTCTTAAACAGTAACGCCAGCAAGAAGCTAAGATGAGCAGAGTACCCGCCCTGTAGGTTGTCACAGTGAAATACAGCGAAGTAGGCAGAAGAAGATAACCATGTTAGCATTTCCAAAAAGCTAATAAAACATCAAAGGCTATAAAAACAGTGGTACAGCTCTGACTATGGAGCGAAAAGGCAAACAAATTTTGAAGCATGGTATGATTTTGGAGAAAACACATCCATAATCTCTTGCAGAAACTAGATTTTGCCATCAGGTTATCAAAAAGCCCAAACAAACCCCCAGGTGTACTCTCTCCCTACAAGCCACAAAATATTGCTTGGTGCTATTACTAAGTAAGACCACAGCCCCAACCTAGTGTAGTGATCCTCACTGCCCAAATGCAGTATTTCCAAAAATGTCACATCCTCTTCAGCCTGCTGAAGGGACGAACCAATCACCATAACTCTGACCCCCTAAAACAGCTACTATGTAACCAGGGAATTCTCGACTGAGCACTGGAAAGTCAAACATGCTTGGAGAGTAACTTAAAATAGTTGTGAATTACAACTATGTGATATCTCCACCAGCAGAAATAAGATTCACAAGTGAAATTTCAAGCCAAGAAGTGGGGAATTTGCCTTATTTGCCCAAACCTCAGGCTTGCCAGACTCGATTCCAGCCTGAATTCAGGCTAGTAGGTCACAAGCATGCCTGCAGTCCTCAGATAAGTTAGAAGAATGAGGCCAACATTTACTCCCACTCGTGCAAGTGAAGGCAAAAACACATTTGCTCTGCTGAACAAACTTCTAGCCACAGGAACTGATTGACATAAGGAAATTAATGAAAAAGTCACACAGAGAAGACAGTAAATTATTCGTAACACCAAGGAAATAAAGAGTAATGAATGATATGTGAGATATGTAAGTAAAACCTGTAGTTTTAGAAAATGTTTATTCATTAAAATATTTAATAAGCACTCTAAATTTATGAGAAGCTATTTCTTGTCATATACATTCAAACTATTAAGAACTGACTGGCTTTCAACCCTATAGAAAACATGAATGATAAAAGATGAGAAAACTCTAACTCATTAGGAAAAAGATTCTAATACCTAATCATAATGTTATATTTACACAACTACTTGATAAGTGAATCCACACCAACGTGCACTGTGGCAAGCCATTCAGAATACTCCAAATCTTCATTTGCTAGAATGCCTTTTAGTTTCTAGTTCTCTCTTTTCTTTTCTTTTCCAGTACCAAGGATAGAACTTATGACACTGAGCTTGTGAGGCAGATGTGATACCACTGAGCCACATCCCTGGCCCTAGTTTCTTTAATTCTTAATAAATTTGGTGCCTAATTTCACTAGATCATGCGCTATTTGTATCTCTCTTTAAAACAAGAAATAACTACAAATAACCTAAGATATCTTCCATTTCTCCCTTTTTACAGTTGCTTATTAATTTTCTTACCACATCACCTATCAGAACAAGATAAATAGCCAGGACTCCTCTTAATAATTACTCAGGTCCAAATTCTTCCATTCACTCAACAGATATTTACTGAATGCTACTGAACCAGCCAGTCAACGTCCTAGACATGAGGGCCACCGCAGTAAATGTAACAGACATAGTCTCAATCTAGTAGACTTTGCAGTGTAATAGGGAACAGGGTTGAGTAAGGGATACATAAAATTAAAAGTAAAAACTATATGTGTCTGAGTATCATGAAGAAATGAGGGTAGAAGATAAGAAGTGCTCTACTTAACACTGCAGTATCAGAGGTGGCCCTACTGACCCAGACATGGGGACATTTGAGCAGAGACCTGAAGAAGGAACCAGGGCAACATGTAGGGGCAGAGCATTCTGGGAGAGACAAACACAGATACCCCAAGGCGGAGCCCGTAGATAAGCCGTGAGGTCAGCCTGCCTGTGGTAAGCGTGAGAACGGTGGAAGACGTGGAATGTGTTAGAAGAAAGGTCAGCGTAGCTACAAGGAAGGGAGGAAGTGTAATCCTGTGGAGCCTGTAGGCCACAGTGAGACGTGGCATTTACTGAGTGAGGTGAAAAACCACAGACCTCTGTACAAGGAAATGACATGCTCTGATTAGTATTTTAACAGAATCACTCTGGCCGCTATCTAGCAAAGACTATAGATGACAGAGAAATGAGAAGATGGGTGGGGAGGGGAATTCTGACAGCTGAGCAAGAGATAATGGTAGCTTGGCCCACGGTAGAAGTGGAGAGCAGTGATCATATTGAGCATACTTTGAGGGTAGAGTGCTTAGGATTTACTCGTGGACTGGAGACAAGTGATAAGCTTTGGTTGCACTACTGGAATGATGAAGCGATCACTTACAGAAGCAGGTACAGAGATGGACAGCAAGGAAATGGGGAGGTTGATGATGGGTATAACTCATGCAGATGTCTATCACACATCTGTACAGAAATGTCAAGTGAGCATTCAGATACTCAAGGCTAGAGTTCACAGACAGGTCCAGGCAGGGGAGAGAAAGGTGCAAGTCACTCGGCAAGTCAGTATTCAAAGCCACTGAATTAGATGAGAATGACTATAAATGGGTGTAGATAAATGAGAGGTAGGGAGATTGGGACATAATAAATTTTAAAGATGGGAAAGATAAGGAGGACTCAACAAAGAACACTTGAGGGAAAGAGTTACTGAAATAGATGAGTATCAACAGCAGAATTTCAAGAAAAAAATAAAGAACAAACCACAAAAGGACTTCAAGGAAGAGAATATTCATTGAGGCAAATATTCGTGAGCAGTCAGGAAAGATGATGACTGAGGACTGCCGCTGACTTAGCAAGCTGAAGGGAACACCATCGCCTTGACAAGAGTCTGGGAGAATGAGTTGAAACCAGAGAGAATGTTGGGTGGGGTGGGGTGGGGACCGTAGCCAGCTAAAAAGAAAAATTTCCAACTAATTCAGCTATAAAGAAACAAAGTCATAGCTGATGAAGAAAGAGGGAGTTTCCAATTAAACTGTTTTGTTTTTTAAGAGTGGGAAGAACTTATTGAAAGACAGCTTTTGTCTAAGAGAGGAAAATGGGGGAGAGGAAAGTGGGTTGCCCCATGAAACTATTTTTTAAGCTGAAAAGACATATATTAAGTGATTCAGTGTAGCAGCTAGGTGTTTGGTAACTAGTGAAGAATTTTCCTGGAGTGGGTCAGGTCGAAGGTGAAGTAAGCCTTCCCAAAAATTTCCCTTAAGTAGGAAAAAAATGGACATTTCCAGAATCACTGTAAGTATATGACTAAAGGAATTATCTAGGACTGAAACAGCTCAAAGCCCATGGGAGCTTAGGGGGCCGGTCCCATCAGCGTCAGCCTGGTCCTAGGGCTTTATGCCACAGTGGTTCCCAAACTCTGGCCCATGATCACATCTCAAAACTGGCTGTTACAAAACTTTTTAAAATGCAAATTGTTGATCCTTATCTATGGAATTTCCTTTTTTTGAGACAGGGTCTCGCTTTGTAGTTGAGGCTGGCCCTGAGCTCAGCCTCAAACTCACATCACAGCAGTCCTCCTGCCTCTGCATCCCAAGTGCTGCGATAACAGGCGAGAGCCACCACACTGGCACTGTGGTATGTGGTGCTGATTACTGCTGGGCGTGAGTCTCCATGCCCAGTATTATATGAGGTTAGTGGGGTTCCGAGCACTTGCACTTCACTTGCAAGACAGGCCCTGGAACCACTGAGCTAAATCCCTGGTCCTCGACAGGTATATTTTTTAAAGCACTACAGATAATTGTTACATGTAGTCACACTGGAGAAATATTTCCTTGCTAGATATTCTTCTCTGTCCTGGTTCTGGCTGGTTTCTTTAGGTAAGAAAAGGATTGTGACCTTGGTGCTGCACTGCAGAGTAAATTAGGTTCTCATACGTGACCACTCTGACTTTTACAGACCAGGTATTTCAAGGTAAAGTTTACTCCAGTGTCAAGCGGAGGCTCAAGCAACAAACCGGAACAATAGCAGTCTGTCCTCCTCGAGGCACACACAGATGTTAAACTCGACGTGGGCTATGGACTCCAATAAAGGGGGTTTACGGGTGACTGGGCCAACTAAACCTAAACCTTCCCAACAATTTTCCCCATGCCAGTTTCCTCTATCATTCAATGATATTCTCAAAGCTTTACTTCCCAGACAGTTAAAAATAAAACATTAGATTTTTAGAAAGCTACTGAGCATTTCACAGTGGTATCCTTTACAAGCAGACAGAAGCCAAGATTCCCTATAAACCAAGTTTCCCATCTCTCTGGCACCTGCCCCCACCACATCATTAATATTTAACAAAATAATGCAGGACCACCAGCATAACTCAAATGCAAGGGGTAAGCTGAAAGCAAAGCATTACCTCTGCTTCAGTACACACAAAACAATCAGAAAACACTTCTTCTTTGTCTAGAAGCCTAGACTTGTTTAATCCTAGCCTGTGTCGGGCACTGTTGGCATTTTCAGGGAAGGTGTTAAAAACCTGTATCGAAATACATACTTTTTGAGGAAGGAATTTCAGATGTCTGTTTTAAAAACACACACACGTGCAATCATGCACATATATATAGGCTAAAAGAAAGTGTTTAATAGTTGTAAAAATAATAGAGAAAATGAACAGAGCAAGAGGAAGAGGAACATGTGAGACTGAAGAGTTAGGAACATTCTAAAAGCCCAGCGCACCACATTCACAGTGGATCTACAAGGCATACTTTCTTCCCATTTTAAAAACGCCTTGTGTTGGGCTGGGGATTTAGCTCACTGGTTCTGGCACCAGTGCCTTGTGCCTTGCAAGCACAAGGACCTGGGTTGGATCTCTGGTTATCACATGTAACAATGCCAGGAGTGGTGACTCACACCCAATAACAATCAGTAACATACACCACAGAGCCAAGCATGTTAGCTCACGCTTGTATCCCAGCACTCAGGAGGCAGAGGCAGGAGGATTGCTGTGAGTTCGAGGCTTGCCTAGGCTACATTGTGAGCTCAGGGCCAGCCTGAACTCAAAGAGAGACCCTGTTTCAAATTAAAAAAAAAAAAAAAAAAACATAACGTGTCACTGATCTCACTTACCTCTTTCCAGAATCAAGCCTTAATTAAGGTACACTTTCAGTGATTTAGAACCTAAGACTATGGCTGGCAAACAATAGCCTGCTGGACTGATCTATCGGACTACCTGCTTTTTGTAAATAAAATTTTACTGAAACAAAGCCAGCATAGCTGGCTATAGCTGTTTGGTCAGTACAGCAAGATGAGTAATTATAGGAGGCCAAAAATGTCTAAAATCTTTTCTGTGGCACTTTACAGAAAAGTCAGCTAATCCCTGATCTAAGAAGGTAAAGATTATATAAAGATTAGGGCACACTGTTTGAAAATTTGGTCCAAGGCAATCTGTATTGTTTTTGTTATGTACACACACAAACACACAAACACACACTCACATGCAGAGAAGGAAGTCTACTCAGATACTATGTAAGATTAATGACAATTCCAACTCACTTGAAACCTAGAATTACTTATTTAATTAAAAAAAAAAAAAAAACCAGGCAAAAAGATTAGCAGTTAAAAGGAGAAGGAAAGAGATTTCAATCATTCTAAAAATCAAATCCGTAATAATATCCTATAGCTCTTACATTGCTCATGAAAATGAAGCAGTCAAGCAGAAAGTCAAGGAAAATAATACTATTGGAAAAAGTGGCACCATTTTTCCAATGACGCCTCCTCCCAGACCCAGCCAGAACAGCAGCAAGGAAAGAGGAAAACGGGCTAACCAAGACCGACAGCAGCCGGAGCGGGGCTGGGAGGGAAAATGACATGTCGAAAACTGCAAATCAAACGGAAAATGAGAACAGATCTCATTTAGATCTCTGCAAGAACGACCCTCCCTTGTGCTCTGGGTAGGAATTCAGTCCTTCACACAAGGCTTCCTTGTCCTTCTCCAGAGCGGATGGACAATTTACATCGCAAAA
>PVIR01029904.1:0-20572 GCA_004026965.1 Petromus typicus
ACATGACACCTGTGCCCGGTTGCTCAGGAGTTGGAGACCAGGCCTCAAGATGAAGACAAACTGAGCAGGCCTCCATACTTCCCCAAGAAGAGGTAAATGCTATCACCTGCTCTAATGAAGTCTAGATAGACACAGGTCCTTTCAGTAGGTGACCAAGATTGCTGGGCTCATTACCTTCCTAAAAAGTTCTCTGTTCTTTCCATATACACTTGCTACAGGACCTGCTTCCCCATTGGATCACTATTACCTAAGCGGCTACACTTGTCACCTTATTGGTTGATCAGAACTTTAACCCACATCATACCCACGTGGTTTTGCTCTATAAAACTTTTGTGGACAGTGGAGTTCTCAGCAACCCAGGTGGAGCCCTCCTGCTTCTCAGGAGCTATCCTATCAGTAAATATCTTCCTATTCTTAACTTCTGTGGTTCCTTACAATTCATCAATTTGGGGAAATATGAACTCAGTGTATCTGACATCTAGCAGGTTGGGAGTCATATTTCTCCTATATCATTCTTACAGGTCTGGTATCGTCCTATATTCACGGCCTATGTGTCCTCTCCCATCCTTCGCTCCTAACACATCAGGCATCCTGGGTACCCGATCACCTCAATATTTTGGATCTGTGCTTTATTTGGTCCATCAAAGGATGTATTAGGGGCTGTTCCCATGTGTGAAAAGGTTCTCGTTGGCAATCAGACCTGAAAATGTGGTAAAATATACACAACAAGAAATATGTTTACTATTTTGAAGTGTACAACCCCTTAAGTATGTTCACATTATTTGTGCAATCATTACCACCATATATCCTCGGAACTTATTTTTACAAAACTGAAGTTTTGTATTTATAAAATACGTCACTATTCCTCTCCTCAGCCCCTGACAGCCAACGTTCTGTTCCATCTCTATGAATTTGATTCTCTGGATTTAAGTGGTGCCTACATTTAGGCACTCCGGATTTATGTGTCTTATTGTAACTGGTTTATTTCATTTAGCAGAATGTCCTCAAGGATACTCCACATTGCAACATGTGGTAGAATTTCCTTCCTTTTTACGGCTAACAGATTCTCCACTACATAGAAACACCACATTTGGTTTATGCAGACGTTCAACTGATGGACATTTGGGCTGCTTCCTCTTTTGGCTCTTGTGAATAAGGCACATATAGGTGTCCCAATATCTGTCTGAGCCCTTGATTTCACTTCTTTTGGGGCAGTACCAAGTAGACATCCTGGCTCTTACAGTAATTCTACTTTTAATCTTTTCAGAACTCTTCATATTGTTTCCACAGTGGTTGAAACATTTCAAATTCTCAACAGTGCACAAGGATCTCACGTGTGGCTTTTACGCCATCAGTGAGATCCAAAACCCTCATTCCCGGTCGAAGTCGCTTAGACAGCTTTTTGGCTCCCAAGGGGCCTCTTGCTTTTGACCATGCTCTTGCAGCTCCCCTTCAGGTGAGGTAACGTTTATCGACTTTCTGCTGTCATTTGTTCCTCGGTGGGGGCTGTCTTTCTGAACCCACAGGACAAGTCTGTATGGGGCTGGTTAGCTTTCCTGGTGGATGTGGGTCCCCACACATTGTCCAGGATGGAGCCCGCACTGAGGGCTGCCCCGGGAAACCATGCCGTCCCTCCAGAAGCTATGATGTGGGGAAACACAGCTTCATCATCCTCACCACCTGAGCCGCATCTACCCTCTATTCTACAGAGATACTCCTCTTAATCTTATCCTTATAAATTTCATTTTTTGCTACAAGTGATCACAGCTTCCAACATAACTAGACAGCACTATTTCATCTTGAAGTTGAAGATTTTCAGGATCCTTTTAGAAAACTCTCTGGTACAGAAGTATAACAGAGTTTGAATAAAATGTTTGAGGTACAACCTCTGAGGAGAACTATGTCATTCTACCATTAGATAAATGATCAAGGCCTCTCATGCTGCACCTCTGCACAGACTAGGAAATAGTACTCTTAAGGGAAGGTACTATGGAATGGGAAGAAAACAAGAACTAAGATATATCATGTACAGGTACAAATCCCCAAAGATGAATGTGATCGTAATCTACAACTAAAATGTACCAATATACTTAAAGAAAAAAAAATAGAACTCTTTTAGATCACACATGAAGCTCAGTGGAAAGACAGAACAGGTATAAATCAACAGACTAAACACTGTGCAAGTGACTCCAAGGAATATTCTCTGGGCCACTCCGCCCTGTGGGTGCTTGGCTAGCAATCAGGTACTACCTCTTCCTCTAGGTCCTGGAAGGTGCACAGCTTTGCAAGTAAGCTGTGTGATTCCCAGCTTCCACTCCCCAGCACTGACAGTCACAAAGTTGATGATGGCTCTAATCACGTTATCCTTGCACCAGCACTACCCCGTGTACAAAGTGGATCATGCTGCCAGGAAGGTTTTTTTTTAAAGACCATTAACTTGAGAGGCTATTTGCACCGCTTAGTGATTCAAGAGAAGATAAAGACCTCCTTGTACCAGGGCCTGAAGCCATAGGTTATCAACCCAACATACTCCAGCTGAACACCAACGGCACCATCCGGGTCTTCCTCTTCAGATGACATAGAACACACCTACATGCACATGTGTGCACGCGTGCGCATGCACACACACACACACACACACACACACACACACATGCACAGTATCTCACCTGGGCCACCTCCTCAAAGTCATCATGCCTCTTCTGCAGGGCCCGAGCTCGATGCAGGGATTTCCCAACCCCAGTGTGCTTGCTGAGAAAGGCCTCCCCGTGGTTTTCAATCCAGTCTAACACCTGTTCCAAGAAAGAAGACAAGAATAGTAACTTTTCAGAAGAAGGAAGGATGTGTGACAACACATGCAACTTCTATAGTCCTGCCCAGCCCTCTGTCCCTATCAGACAGCAAGAGTCCCAATATAATTTTTTTGTTGTTTTTTGTTTTGAGACAGGGTCTTGCTTTGTAGTTCAGGCTGGCCCTGAGCTCAGCCTCAAACTCACATCTCAGCAATCCTCCTGCCTCTGCCTCCCAAGTGCTGGGATTACAGGTGTGAGCCACCACGCCTGGCACTGTGGTATGTGGTACTTATTTCTGTTCTCCATGCCCAGTATGGTATGTGGTTGCTGGGGGATTGAATCCTGGCTCTTGCGCTTGTGAGACAGGTACCGGAACCACTGAGCTAAATCCCCGGCCCACCAGTAGAAAAGTTTTAAACCAGTGAATGCAAGGGACTCACTGGAAATATAATAGTCCCACCCCTAACTAAATTCAAATCACTTCTGTGATTGCTAGAATGTCCTTTGACTACTTTTATCTATTTTAGATTTTAGCCTCAAGATTTAACCTTAAGCTTCACACATGCTAAATCATCATATTAAACAAGTATACTGACTATTGGGCACAGCCCCCCACACTGTCTCTACCACAACCACGTAAAGTCAGACATGTTGGCAGGAAATGAGGTAGAGACAGGTTGGACAGTATCCAGCCCTCATCATTCATCCTCAGTCTGTCATGAGAATGCTCACAGCAGTGGTGACTAGCCATGGAGACAGCCATGCTCCGGAGGCCCCCTTCCTTCCTCACCTTGGAAGAAAAGGCCACAGTAGTCAGTCTCAGACTGGATATTCAAGACAGCTAATCACAAGGACAGCAGTTTCCACTGGATTCTGTTTTTTTTTTTTTTTTAGCCAACACCAACCAACTAGCCAATCACCTAAGTTAAGGTCTTTTAGTTAAGTTCTTTGCCTATTAAGCCCTTCATACCTTGATTCTCTTGAAAGTAGTGGAGACTATGTTCTTTCAGGCTTCAAAATTTAGTGATTTGACCCTACAACGTTTTCCCAGATGTTTAGAGAAGTTAGAGCAGAAGTGGCTAGGACAGTACAGGAACAAGTAAGGGTATGTCGAGAAGGCAGATCCTCCTGTTTTTTCAAAGGGGAACTTGAGAGGGGACACAGAATGCCTTTTGTAAGAGCCTTGAAATGCAGATAGGACCAAAGCCTTTAACATTTATTTTGTATTCTTTTTTTTTTTTAGGTTTTTTGAGACAGGGTCTTGTTCTGTGGTTCAGGCTGGCCCCGAGCTCAGCCTCCAACTCACATCACAGCAATCCTCCTGCCTCCGCCTCCTGAGTGCTGGGATTACAGGCGTGAGGCACCACGCCCGGCACTGTGGTATGTGGTACTGGTTGCTGCTGGGCGTGAGTCTCCACGCCCAGCATTGTATGTGGTTACCAAGGATCGAACCCAGGTCCTTGTGCTTGCAAGATAGGCGCCGGAACCACTGAGCCAACTCCCCGGCCCTTATTTT
This sequence comes from Petromus typicus, assembly GCA_004026965.1. Classification (NCBI taxonomy): domain Eukaryota; kingdom Metazoa; phylum Chordata; class Mammalia; order Rodentia; family Petromuridae; genus Petromus; species Petromus typicus. The sequence continues at coordinate 4,309 of PVIR01029904.1, forward strand.
GTATTCTTGCAGATATCCCTACAAAAAAATAGCCCCACAAAGATGTGTACGTTACAGGGAAGCAGGAAGCAGTTCATTTTCTGGTCTCTGAAAGTTGACACTCAGTAGGTAGGGTGATTGTAAATGTATCTTTTCTCTGGTATGAGAAAATGAAATTGTCAATGAGTTGTAGTATGTATAGCTGATATTGTGAAATAGAAAATATTTAAAAGGAAAGAGGGTGTAGGGGTAAATAACGAGGGGGAAAGAATGTGACAGTAATAAAGAAAAAAAGAAACAAAGATTATGTATATTGGGGTGGGGGTTGCAGGGTTGGGGGGAAGGGAAAAAATGAGAATCAAGTCATGTCATATTCTGGTTCAAACTCTCAATGTTGAATGTGATGATGATGTGCACTCATAATATACCAACAATTAAAACAGAATTTAGTATAGACATACCTGTTATGAACCTGCCGATATTCAGTTGAGCCCATTCCACTCCAGCTATATTGGTCATTAGCTAAATATTTGATTAATGATGTAAAAGTGTTCTCATATTTTACAAAGACTTTCTGGAAAGTGATTTAGATGAAATAGGTTTGTTTAAAAGAATGCTTGATTCATTCCTTTGTTTCTTACACAGATTGCCCCACAGCAAGACCAAGTTAGCAAAATTACTCCACAGATTGCAGGTATGAGAGTTCCAGCTCTAGAGAATCCAGCCTTTGGCTTAATTTTCTCTGACATTTGGGATAAATTAATGCCTGCTTTGTGAAAAGTATGAAAGTCTTCAAAATGATTAGTATTAGTAAGGTAAAGTCCATATGAAGACGGTATGTGCATAAAAATGGGGCTTAACCAATCCATCGTAATGAGATGGAAGATGAGGTAATTAATTATCTGTTACAATGAACAAGTTTTTTTTTTTTTTTTTTGCTTTTCCCAAATTAGTGTTTAACTAAACATTGGATATACAGACTCCAAACATGATATAACATATTCTGATAAAGACGTTCTAAAGCCACAGCAATGAAATGCAATTTGTGAAAGGTGAGCTTCCACCTTTTGCAAACACTGAAAAGCAACATAGAAAGGAACCCTATACACTCCTTTTGTAGAAAAGCCTCCATTTCTCTAGAATGACTTAAGACAAAATTTCAACCAAAGAGAGAGTGTTTTTCAAACAGGAGAATATTTTTACTGGCTAGCTACAAAATTCTGTATCATAAAGGGAATTATAAACTTCAGGGTCAAAGATAAAAATTTCTAGTCAAAAAGTAAGTTTAGCAAATATTTAGATTTTATTTTTCCAAGTCTCGGCAACTGTACCCAAGTTTTCCATTAAACTACATCCGAGCTTTCTTCTTTAGTCTCTGTTTTGAGACAGGATCTTACTAAGTTGCCACGTTGCCCAGGCTGGGCTTGAACTGGCACACCTCCTGTCTCAGCTTCTCAGAACGCTGGGATTATAGTGGTGTGACACCAGGCCCAACAAAGGTTTAAAATTTTGATTTTACCCCCGCCTCAGTTTACGGATTGTTGGGATTATAAGGGAACGCTGCCATGCTCATTTAAACTCGTTATAATCCCTTCTGAGAATGAAGTGTGAAGATAAAATTTTTGTACAGAAGAGTGATCTTGTAACCTTTCACAAATCCTTTAGAATTTATGACAGATTTTTCAGATTACAATCTTTGTAAAAATTAACTTTGAATAATTGTGACTTGATCATCTTGCGATGCTTTCGTAAATTTAATTTTATTCACTTTATTTCTAGCTTAAAGAAAACTGGTTATTCTTACATATATTGGTTGAAGGACATTTTTCATCCACTAGTTCACACATATTTTTTTTTTTGCACTCTTCTAGGGTGATTCCACAAGTTCTAAACACTAAAAACGATTTGTTTCCTTTCTAAGTTATTTTGCTTTCTTTACACTATCAATTCATTTTTCAGTTAGTGGCACTCAGTTTACCTAACTAGCTAGGCCTTCATCACTTAAAAATCTACTTATCTCATTTTTGAGTCTTTTACTTGGTTTAAGTATGACTTCGATTGTTCTGTGATGCTATATTACCACCATTTAGTTCAATTTCTGCCAGTAAAATTGAACCTGTGAGAAAAATATGAGCAACCTGGCCAGGGATCAAGGACTATAAGGAAATCAATTTAACAAAACACAAAACATAAAAAAGCAAACCATTTAGGAAGTGAACAAAATTACTTTGGCATATGTAAAGACTAAAAAATGTACCCAAGGACAGATAATCATAATCAATATATGCAGTTTTGCCTAAAATTCTGATTTCTGACTATTTTGTCTGAGACAGTTCGTTCACTTAGAGACCTCAGTGCCTGAGATATACATTTAGATCTCATGCTGTCTTTGCCCCGCTTTTATGTGCTGCAGCCCTGAGATGCAATCCAGTTTCCTAGTCAATTTTGCACAAGGGAGTGCTTCTGACCAGACACCAGCAGTGCCTGGTGATACATTACACACTATAAATTCATGTGCAGCACTGGAATCCTAGATATCTATTTGTTTCTGGCAAGTCCAGTTAATGTGAGCCAGGCTTCAGAATCTGAACATCATTAGCTGAAAAGTAAACTAACTTTTAGTCAAACCTCATCAATTACCTCATTACATGCACCTATCAAGATATCCCTTATCCTCTTCCCTCATTTTAATGTCTCTCTCATCTACAAGCTATATTTAAAATACTCAATGATACAATATATAACTGGGTTGTTTAGGATGATAGTTATTTAAATCTATGGACTGCTTTGGATTGGTATTTAAGCATTTCCAACATTGGAGGTTTTAGCTTTTTTGTGCTTTTTTTTTGATAAGTCCTCAGGCAGCAAAGAAGTATGTGTGGAATATTAATATCCATATATTGAAATAATAATTTCTTTGTCTTACTGTTTCCTAACACCAGGTACTAGAGCAATCCCTGGGAATTGGGGGACACTGCAGTAGACATGGCCCTAACTCCAGGAACTCAGGTTCTGTGATAAAAGCACTAGTCATGAAGCCACACAACTCCTCATTAATTGCAAAGATAAATGCATTGAGGTGTCAGGGAAGGCCTCTCCAAAGAAGGAAGGTTTAGCAGAGAGTAAGAGCTAATTAACTTAGAAACTATTTTAAAAGAGTGTCACTAAAGTGGTGAGTAAGAAGGAAATGGGCTTGGGGAAGGCCAAGGTAAACTGTGGTGAGTTCTGGTGCGCTGAAGGAGAGTCCAGTGTTCATCCCAAGAACCACTGAAAACTGCATGGAAGAGACAGACATTACCACATCCCACTTGGAGAATACTGCCCTGGTGGCTTTAGGGAGAATCCATTGGAAGGAAGCAAGAGTAGAGGTGTGAAAACAAGAGATGACTTCAGGAGTTGAGAAGAGGTGAGGGAGGCTCAGGGGAGGCCAAGGGCAGCGTTCACAGAGAGGTCTGGGGAAATAATTGCTAGGATTGGATGACTGGGATGGGAGTAAAAAGTGGGTGCCCCAGAGTGTGGCTTATTTAACTGGTGGAAGGTAGAACTGGTCATGGGAACAGAGGCAGTTGAGTAATGAGGGATGGCAGATTTTTCCCAAGACTCCTTTCTCTTTTCATATTCACACTCAGGGGTTCTTGTTGTTTTTCTCTTCTTTCCTCTTCTCCACACCCCTCCAACTCTTCGTTCCTCCTTTTTTTTTCTCTCCCTTCCCCTTTTCTTTCTTTCAAGTGAGACGGCTCACACTTGTGGCGATCCCCCACCTCAGTCTCCCGAGTGTTGGGATTGCAAGGGAACACCGCCATGCTCAGCCCGCGCTCTGGCTTTTCCACATGACCCACGTGGCCCTGAAGCAAGTGGGAAGTAGCCTTTGATGATAGTTGTCCATCTGATTCTGGAAAGTTGTGCCTTTATTTTAAAAAAAGTAATTTATATAAGCTGTAAAAGTTATAAATGGCTGATGTAGCTGGATCCTAATAAAAATGAAGACCCTCAATTCCATTTAACAATCTCAGACTTGAATTGAATTAACACATACATTCTTCAAACTGCCACTTTGGCGGCAGTGAACTTTTGAGCTGCCCGTTGCTCAATGGATACCAGTGTGGACAAGATCCCCTGCGGCCAGCCCGCTGCTCACTGTCCACCCACCTCTGGGGCATGCCTGCCTCACCCCGAAGTCCCCTAAGGCTGCTTCTCATCTCCTGAACTTTGGTCATACTGTTTTTCCTTTACTTAAATTGTGCGTACCCTTTTGCTCCAGTACTCATTTCCCAGGTTGCCTTCCACGCATCCTTTGAACTGTATCCCAATTTTACTGGCCAAGGAAAACCTTTTATCCTTTAACAGCCCAGCCAGGCTGGGGAGTTACAGTGTGGCTGTTCTTGGATTCTGTTCAAACCACACTTGAGGCCATAGGCCTGTCTCTCCCACCAGGCTCTGGTACAGCACAGCACTCTACATAGACTGGTTGTGTAAAACTGGCTCAAACCACCCAGCATATCCTTCCAGCATGTAGCTTAGGTCAGTGTCACTTGTTTCACAGTTCCACTGTTACTCTTGCTCAGTTACGGTGTTTTCCAAGTCTGGCTTTTGAGTTCCTGCTTTGTACATTTCCACTCCCAAGCCCCTTCTCACCTTCAGCCCACTGCCTCACTTGTTAGGTAGCTCTCCGGAGAGTGAAAGCATCCTGCTCCAGCCGGAAGTACCCAGGCTTCACCCTGAGGTTGGGGGACCAGCAGTGAATGCTGATTCATGCCTATGTGATGGAGAAGCTGTGTCCTCCGGTTCTGGGGAAGCTTGGTTCTGTCCTGTCACGGGGACAGTAGCGCAGGTCAGTCCACACCCCACTACGGCACGCAGACAGCTCCTCAACAACTGCAAAGCTCTCCTTTCTTTTTCCTGCACTGGCTTCCATCAGAAATTAGTCCTTTTTGAGAACAGCCTTTCCAAGAGAGATGCTTACATCCTGAACCAGATTTGAAAGCTAATCTAATAACACCGATTATGTATAATTTCTTAATCATCCTCTTTCTTTCCCATCTAATTGTATTTATTCCAACCAGCACACAATCAAGACACAGAGCTGTTGCACAGGGCAGGAGACAGTCCCTTCTAGCTGCCAAGGAGAAAGGACAAGTCCTTTAGAAGAGAAGTGTTGGTGGTCTCTGAACAGCGGGCATGAGTAGGACTGAATTCATGAGGGCACATTCTGGCCATTAGGCATTTGTGGCTTCCGTGCCAGTGGCCTGGGCCCCTCCACGTGGCACATATATTCATTCGGCTTTCTACTTGTACCGTACTGGCTGTGCTAGACGATGTGTATGTATTTATTCAGTTTGGATATTGCTTTTATTTCTACCTGAGTATAACCTTCATGTGTGCAGGGGCTTTGTGTGGCTCTCAGAGTATTTGCTGAATAAATGAGTGAGTGACTCCAACAAATCTGATTCTAGAACTTCCTGTGTGATAAAAGGCAAATATCAAAAAAGGAAGTAGAGACATTTTACAAACCAATGGGGAATCAGAATCCAGCCCTTTGATTTCCTCACTTCGTTTTCTGTGATAAATTATCTTATTCAAAGTAGGCTATCTTGTTTGTGTCATAATTTGAACCATGGTAAAATCCGCCAGGCGTTTGATGTTTTAAGTGTACCGAAGAACTCCTTGCACTCACCTGCTCTCTCTCAGTGCCCCAGCCTGTTAGGAAAGCCATCATTCTGCGGCCAATGAAGGAGCATTTGTGTGATTCAGGCACCTGCAACACCTTTTGTGTTACAGGCTCCAGAACACGCAGCATGTGAGGACACCCAGGAGAGCCTGGCAGATCATTATTTCTGTTCACCTACACAGCGTACTCCACTCAGTTCCGCAGGGGAACAGCCAGTACCACACAGTTCCTGGCAGCTGTGACTCCGGAGCATGCGGGCACCACGTAAAATGCCCAATTACCAGCAACTCATTTTCTGTCCTTTCTTTGGAATGAGTTCAATCAAAATAAATGCCTTGCTACAGCAGGAGGAACCATTGCTTTTCTGAGAAGGCTGAGCTAAACCTCATTAACAGGTACACAGGATTTCATTCCCCTGTGAACGGAGTTACGATCCTTTCTATCCTTTCTCCATGCTAAGTAGGAGCTAGTTTTGGTTCCAAGAGACCCCAGAGGTGTCACCAACTAGTGTGAGTCCTTCCTTTAGTAATAATGGAAATTAAAACTAAAACAGGAAAATGTTTAATCGTAAAGTAAGAGAAAATAAAGAAAGGATTCCAGGGTGAGTAGTAGCTAGAGGGAGAACTCTCTGGTAAAGAGAATCAGACAGGCCCACAAATAAAAGCAGCAGGCTTGATTTTAAGGACTAACAGAGGTGGGCCAAGATTGGCTGATTCTTACCTCAGTTCTGATTTACATAGGTCTCAAGGAACCCTTAGGGTAAGAGGGGCATGCTAGTTCTCGTTAGGGTAAGAGGGCATGCTAGTTCTTACATGGTGACAGTTTCTGCTCCCAGCATCTCTGTTATGTGAGGTTCTGATGGAGTCCAAGGTGACTCGGGATAGGGCAGTGGAGCTTCTGGGATTAGCTGAACATCCTGAAAAACTCTTATCTTAGTGTTCTCAATCTCAAAGGGGGATGAGATGCACAAGGTAAATTCAGGGCTAATCAACCTTGTTTGGTCACAATTTCCTAAATGACTCAACATATTTTTTCTCAAAATTTTAAGGTAATGAAGAATATAAACTGAAAGTCAAGGTTTCTTATGCTTTTTAGTCACCCATTGGGCATCTGTAAAGAGTCACAATTTTTAGAAATATTGCTTTTAAGTCCTCAGCAGGTGAAGGGTCCGGAGTTTGTCCTCTGTCCTTAGAATGGTCTCTGTCTATGTCAGAGGACCTATCTGTCTCCATCCAATGTCCGCTTGTCCCTGGTACCTTCCTGAAAGAATCTCTTCAACCCGGTGCCTTTGATGCCTGTTTACGGAGTCACCATACCTTTACTCCCTAGGGTTTGAAACTTTTGCCAGAGGTTCTGAACTTCAAGGTGATTAAAAATCACTCCAGGTTCTTTTTAAAATTCAGGCATCTTTGACCTCAAGATTCCAAATCAAAAATGGGAAAGAGAGTTGGATGATCTTTGTATTTGACAAGCCCTCTACTCTGCCAAGATATCCAGGAGCTAGGAGTTCAAGGACCACAATTTGGGAGATCCAGATCATATTTATACTTGATAATTCTTTGTTTCCTATAAGAAAATGGAGAGCAATATTTAAATAAACGCTGCCCGATCCATGCTTGCTTCATTACCCTTGTTCATGTGCTGTGGGCGTGTGCCATGACTGTGGCTTACAGTCTTTCTCTTCCCTCCGAGCCTGCACACCTGCACTAGATTACCTCAGCCTTACTTCACCCTGATCACTCCCAGTCAGGGATAACGTCTGAATTCTTTCTTCTTTAGCTTAGAATCCAAGGCTCTAGAATCAGCATGTTGAAATCAAGGACATGTCAAGCATGGGGTTTATCAGAAAGAGGTGAACCTGCATGGTGACGGTCTTGTTTCTTATTAACACAATAATAACAAAAAGGTACTGAAGATATTAAAGATTTAAAAATTAACTGTCAACCAAGAAATCTCAGAGCCTCAGTAACTCCTAGAAAGAGATTTCCTGCTTTTATTGCCTCCCAGCCTGAATCCAACTTGCTTACAAAGGAAGGACCATTCTTTAGTCAAGCAGAGTGTGAATTCAGAAAAGCAAAGTCAATACTGAAGGAACCACCAAGGAAGAAGGGTACAGTGGGGAAGGAATTGGGCACGTAGGAAGGAAAGTAGGCCAGGAAAGAAGTGTGTGTGGGCATGGACAGAAGACGAGAAACTGGGAACCAAGAAGAAGATGGTGCGAGGCGTCCATGAAGTCCTCAGGCAGGAAGGGTCTGAGAATACCCATGGAAGTCTCTAACTCATCCCTCCATCCTGCAGAGCCTGGGAACACATGGACAGGAATGAAATGCACAATGCAAGTGTCTACTGACTCCCCTACCCTGAGAGGCTGGGGACACGGAGGGGTAGAATCCAGAGCTATCCGCATTAACCTCCTACTAGGAAGAGAGGGATCTAGGGTTCCATCTAAGATCAAAACCCCAAAGGGAATGATTCCTCATCTTTACTCCAATAAGGAGCAACTCTCACGAACAGGATCTTTCTTCTCTCCCTACCCTAATTCAGCTAAACCTCAACCCTGAAGTCTTTCTGGGGTTTCCTTCTAGTCAAAGAATCATCTGGTACCTTCTTGAAAATATATGAACAATCAATTTATCACCATTAAAAACTTAACTGAGGACTTTATTACAGCAAAGAACTACCACAGGCAAATGGATATTATTCAAGATCTAGGCCACAAAGAATAGCATCAGCAAGGCTGAGTTAACATCAGGGAGACTGAAAAATAAGGGGGAATGAGTAGGGATTGTCTTAGGGTAATTTCTGTTAGCGATAAATAGCTGGAAGGGGCAATCTCAAAGTGACAGGACATAGGGAAATGAATGTTAAGATATGAACACTTGGAACACAGTAGTCTGAGAATCAATCTCAGACTATCAGACTATGACTCTGGGCAGATCTAATCTTCTGGGATCCACTAACTCATCAGGGTCCTTTGATCACTGATACCTAGCACTGAATTACAAACTCTTCAAGGTGTCTCTGTCTTATTTCACCACCCAGTATACTGCCTGTGGCACAGCAGAGAGGCTAAGAGCATGGACTTGGATGCTAGTGGACTCGGATTTGATTCCATGATCTGTCACTAGCTGTTGGACCCTCAGCAAGGTCACCCAATCTTTCTAAATCTCAGTTACCTGATCTGAAAGATGAGGATCAAACTCACCTGACTCATGATGTCAGAAGATTAAACAAGAACAGACAAGTGAGAAGAACAGATCCTCAATCCTGTTTGCTCACAAAGGTAATGAACCCAGAGCTTTCAACAGGGTAACTTTTACAGAAATACTGAGTCTCAGTAGCAGGCTCTCAGAGGTGATGCCAACCCACTCTCTGATGTTCAAATCCTTTCCTAAAGTACCCACAAGGACCAGTCTGTTTCACATTCTGAACGGTCCCCCATGTTGTCCTTCTGTGATCTGAATCGATGCTGAAGATGCACTGATCCTTTCCTTCTCAGACACTTGAACTCTTCCTTCTTATAGGAAGAGTTAGTGTCTGGACTCATCATCATTCTGGCCATTTCTTAAATTACTAATCATTCCAGGAGCAAAATTCAGTGCTCATTTTTATTATGCACAGCTATTGATGACATTATACAATATCCACACCGGTTTGGTGTGATTAAGCAGCTGCCATCACGACAGCTAGTAAAAGATTGACTACAGGCAATTCATAGGCAGGGCAGAAACCCTGGACTTTAAGTTCATAGTAATTTTCCTTAATTCTGAATGTTAAGTCGCCCAGTCAGATAAAACTACCTCCTCATAATAGCTCACTTGATCACAGTGCTTACAGACAAGGTGTTTCTTTTTATGGAGGATGACACAGGAGCCTCATCTGTGTCACTGTCCCGCTTTCATGACCACAGACATTCTCAATTCCTTTCCTAATTCACCTCTCACTGTGACTGTGGCGGAAGAAGCCATCCATTAGACTTCCTCATCCCTGTCCCTGTCTATAACTTACTCAGCTTTCTGCGAGGATGCACGCAAATCTCACCCCCAGCAGAGGGAGCTCCCCACTCCGACTTCATCAGCTCAGTGCTGTTTTGCTTCTTTGGCCCTAAACGCAGAGAGCAGCATGCCGTCAGCAAGTGCTCGGGTCCATAGGTCTCCCCTCGAGGGCAGAGACTTCCTGGCTCAAGGCCCTGCACAGTAGGTACTCCAAAAGCACTTTAAAGATTCACTCTTGCAAAAAAAAAAAAAAAAGGAAAGGCAAAGAAGAAGAAGGAGGCAGAAAATGGTGGCCTGCAATTCTTCCAACCACAAGTCAAGTCTATCGGGGATTGAAATTCATCTTTTTACAACTGGGAAGCCAGAAGTTAGGGAAGAATAACAAGTGAAGTGGCTGATACTGCTGATACCATCATGGAATGCTTTTTTAGCTACTTCTCAGTACTGACCAACACTAAGCTGGAAAAACAATAAGACTGAAATGATTCCACCAGTAACAGTATGGCAGACATACCCTGCCCACGGATCCCTTCAGCTTAATGAACCCAAATTCCAGTTTTACACTGAAGATTTATTTCCATCATCTCCCAGCCCAGCAGCAGAGACAGAGCTGCAACTACACTGCCGTGGCCTGAGGGAAAGGTGTCAAGGCAGCTTTGGCAGTAGGTGTTTAAATGAAATCTCTTCCTCACTGACATCTGTATTTGGTTTGTGTGTCTCTTTTGTATTCTGCCAAGGGAAAATCTTCCTACCTGGGCAAGGACTACTCCCAGAAATGGCAACGGGGCAAGACGCCAGACAGGCAGAGACCCTCTGCCCTTGTTCCCTTCCTCTGTGTTGCTCTTTCTTCCCACCCACCTTTACCTCTTTTGTTATCCCTTGTCATTAACTCTCTCTTTTTCTTCACCCATTGCCTGTCTGTCTCTGATTCATCCTATCTTCCCTGTCTCGCAGGGGACATCTGTCTTCCCACATGTCCCATGTAATATCTCTTTTTTTCTCCTCCTTTTTCTCATTTTAGAACATCTGGACTAAGAGGTCAGGAGGCCTAGCTTCTGGCACTGGTTTTACCATTAAGCAGCTGTGTGAACCTGGCCAAGTTACTTTACATCTCTGGACCTCAATTTCCTCCAGATGAGACTGGAGGCAATTTGAATCTTTGGCAGCTTTGAGGTTTTGTCACTGAAGGAAATAGTATCGGCTAACTCATATGGCAGGGGCTGAACAGAATCAGGCTGTGTGCCCCGAACAGCATGAGCACCAGGGGGCGCCCGAGGACTGCACAAAGGGGACGAGACTACCAATCATCATGGAAGGTTCACTATGTGTGGGCAGGCTCTGTGCCCGCAAATCACCCCTGTCTAACAAGACAGGTACTTTTGTTATCCATTTTATTTTGGAGGTGAAGAGACTAGAGCACTATGAGCTGTAGCAATTCACCCACAGTCACAGAGACAACACATGTCAGAACAGGACTTGTGAGCAGGCCGACTCCAGAACCTGTGCCCTTGTCTATGTTTCTACATCACCCCGGCCAGCTTTCCACAGAGGCTTCTGGTGAGTCTCTGGGTTTCAAATGTGCTCAGGGGTCTTGGATGCAGACTATCTGTATGGTTCAATCACCTTCTCTCCATCAAGACACTAATTCTGATTCCTCACACCTACGTCTATACCTGCTCATTGCTACTGTACTGCCCTGCACACTGGCCAGTGTACTGTGACAGACGTGTGTTTCTTTTTAATAATGGCATGGTTTATGCCATTCTAGCTAAGCAGGCACCTTACACTGCAGGGCCCATGGCGCAGTGGAGCATGGACTTGCTGAGTAACTGGTGATCACAGTGACACTTTGCGAGCACGGAGGCCCTCACAGACCCTGTATCTTTTGCCTGGCGTATATACACCTGGAACCTCAGGAATTCTGTGTCAATTCTCACAGGCAGACTCCAGCTAGTCACCAGCAAAGAAACTAATGGATGGAAGGAAAAATGGCATTCACTTCATAGAAGCAGGAACTGTGCTCCTTCAACAGTTTCAACAAAATTCAGCAAACATTAAGATAGCCTCAGGTTCATGCAGAGATTGCTGAGAGCTTCAAGAATCACAGAGATGAAGAAGCCTGGGTTCCTACTCTCAAAGATGAGACATACAAAATTTAAAAACAATAATACACAGTAAGTTCCCAACTTACAAACACTTGAGCTGCGAACTTTCATGGATACAAATGGACCGCAAGTTATGTAGATGTGAACAGATCATGGCAGTAGCTCATGAGTCTGTCAGACAGACTGTCACCCTGTGCTGCTGTGTGCCCACTGCACAGCGCCATAGTGTATAGTAGGACAGCACTCGGTCAGAGCCCAGGGTATCTGGAAGCCAGAGGAAAAGCAGTGGTGAAGTGGAGGTTTGGTTTTTTAATACCTTACATTGTGTATCTGTGTCAAAGCAGTGTAAGATTCACCTTGTCAGATTTATGAATGAATCTGACTTATACATATTCTTCTGAAATGGAACTTGCTGTTAAGTCAGGGACTTACTATAACACAAAAATGAGAGTGTTATAAAAATTATACAGCATTGCTTGTCCAAGTCTGATGCTGAAAATTGTGATGGGCTCCTGCATGGCTGGGAGTCAGGAACCAAGACCAAGTCTCTCAAGTGTGTGAGTTCAGGTCCCTTCTGACACAAGCTTAGATACCTGCTGGGTACTGAGGGTTATGTGGGTGTCAGGCAAGTAACTGGGACCCATCACCATCTTTAGCTGTTTTGTTTTCCGTATGCTTGTCCTACTGTCAGATACACAATGAGGGGGCAAGGAAGCCAGTAGGCAGAGTGAGTTTGTGCTCCCAGAAGACATATTCCCAGATCCGGGAAAGGACGAGGGAACCAAACATCCTGGGAATCCCATTCTCACAGAAGGGCCAAGTGCCCAGCACACCACACCAACTCCTAACCTGCCTACACTGCCAACCACGTTATGAACTGAAAGGCTCTCATTTTTAAAAGCATGAGGCAGCACAGCCACTCATGTAGTTTAATTCATTTCCTCTTCATGTTTGCATAGAAATAATGGCAGCTCAGGAAAGTCTGACAATAGTAGTTTCCAAGTCCTGAGTATAACATTCGGCCTTATCCATCTTGTCCTTTGGGGAAGTTTTGTTTTGTTTCATTTTTTTTTTTTTCAGGCCTGGGGATAGAACCCAGGACTTTTGCACTAAGCCATCTCCTTATCCCTAAGACGGAGAGACAGGGCCTAGGTTACTAAACTGCTCACACTGGACTCAACACCTGTCCTCCTGTGTCAGCCCTTCAGATGCTGAGATGAGAGGCCTCCACCACCTCACCCAGTACCGGGGAGGACTTCCACCTGCTCTTCTTGTAGCCCCTTTGTGAATCCACAGAGTTCAGTCCAGCACCATAGCTATAAGAACAGCAGGAGAGCAAAAAGGAGCCAACAGGACTGTGACACCCACACATCCACAGTCCATAGCTAAATCATCTTCAGGAGTCACTGAGAGTTGAAAGAAACAGCCGCGCCCTTGCTGCGAACAATGCTGCTTGGGAGAAATAATTACAAGGTCAAAACTGACCAGGCCTTCCTGCTGCAGACGGACTTTGGTCTTCACCTCTGCTAGCATAAGTGCTATGATACTTCAGGGCAGAACTGCACCCAGATCTGCTTAACTTCTCAAGGATTATTGCCCACATCTGACCTGCCTTGTGGGGTCCTCATCTACATAACTTGTCTAGGACTACTGTTGGCCTCCTGGGTCTTTGGAGTGTGTAGAATGAAAGGGATGGCCAGTTTGGATCTGAGGGAATAAAAGATGTGGCAGCTGGGGGAGTGGGCTGGGTTCTTGTTGCCAAAAACTGCATGGATCACCCCAGGCTCAGTATCTTCTCTAAGCCTCATTTCTGTTGAAGTATAATTACTTTATCGTATGCCGTCGACTCACAGGAGACTAAAACTTGATGTAAAAGTTCTAGTTACATCCCATTTCCCTGTGTCCCACACACCCCTCCTTTGTGCCAGGCTGGCTGGGACCTCACTTCTCAATCATGGACAGCCATGCTGCTCTGGGCTCGGGGTAATGTATAGGTCTGGACACTCCAGATAGCAGGACCAGGGAACTGACTCATTTGCTTCTCCATCTCATAGGCCCCACGGGGTTGTCAGAGCAGCCACATCAGCACCGCCCTCTCTCTGGGCTCAGGGTCCCTCTGAAGACTGCATTGCAGTCCCAGACCATCGGGAGGGGGCCCTCCAAGGGAGTCCAGGAAGTCCTAGAAGGTGTCACAGAGATAAGGATATGCCCATCCTGTCCATTTACTTCAAATACACAGCATTACTCCCCTTTCCACTCTTAGTGCTGTGAAGACATGTACCATGGCTCTTAATCCCTGCATCTATTTTGCTACACTTTTGGATTATATCTGGTCAATACCACGGAAGAATGGGAGAGTAAATCATTATGTCACATGCATAATCCTGCAATTGCGCAGTAGTCACGGAACAGCCTCAAAGGCGGCGTTTGAGCCCAAGTGCCACATTCTGCCTCCCACAGTGAGCCCACAGCGAGATGACTCTGGCCCCAGTGAATCTCATCCAGTGCCTATCCAGCTCCCACATCTCAGTCCTCTGGGCAAAGCTCCCAGGGTTCCCAAGGAGAGAAACAGAAAGTACAATGGGAAAGAGGGGGGTTTTCCTCACACAGCATTTGTGTCAACACTGTCCTTTTATGGTTAGAAACATCACCATTTCTTCAGGATATGCAGTGAAGGAAAAGCCATGGTTGGTATAATAATGCAGAAAGACAGCGAGAGCCCCTAGTCACGGGATGCAGTGACTGATGGCCTGTGTTTTGCTTTTGGCTTCACAGGTTCAATTTGCTAACAAATCTAAAATTCCCAGGCCCACCCCGTTCTCATAAGGAAAGTGAGCTTTCTTTATGTGGGGGTCCAATGCTGGCAGTGCTCAGATAACCCTGCAGCCCCCAGGTTGCTTGGCTGCCTTGTGGCCTGCCCGAGGATCGAGCTTACCCAACAAAAAGTGTTGTGTGATCCCAAGAACTACGGAGCCACCATGCGGTGTGAAGGCCTGGCTTTGAAAAGCGTCCTGAGCAGCAACACGCAAGCAACAAGGTCAGTGCTGTCCTGTGTCTGCGTGGTGCGATGGAGCAGCTGGGGGCTGAACTGTCATCATTCCCTTATTGACCTGGGTCTGCCCAGCAGTTCAGTCCACCTCCTGGGACTGACAGGGGTGTGTTACCTGCTGCACATCCTGCTGGAAGACACACAGCTGCAGCCGCTGGTGGAGCCGCACCTTGCGGTGCTGCCAGATGCTCTCGAGCCGCCGCTGGTGGTGCAGGACCTCGTGCACCACATCCAGCACCTGGTGTACCGCCTGTGAGTAGTTGGCTGTGGCCGTGAGGGACTCAGAGTTCCCGGGACTCAGAGGGCGCTGTAACACATCCAGCAGTGCTTTGCCGTCCTGGCTGACCTGCAGGAAGGAAGGGATTCAGAGGGTGGCAGGATACACAGAGAAGAAGACAGGCCAGGGGAGGGTAGAGCATCTGGAGCCCCGGGCAAAGAGGAGCTGCTGCAGGGCTGGCCAGCTTTCTGCAAGACTCGTGATGCCCACTTGTGTTTTAGCTGCATGAGGGTGGGGGCTCTGCCTTGCTCGTAGCCTCTACCCAATGCCCACAATGGTGCCTCACACAAAGGCTTTGGTGGGCATTTGAATGGCTTGCTGATTACACCAGGCAGAAGAACTTCATTTCAGAAATGAAGTCAAGTAGAAGTTATCACTCTAAACCGTTCCTGTTCTTTCATCTTCCCCTTCGTCTATTTGGCCCCAAACTTCTAGATATGTGATCAGAGGTGCCAGGACTCAGTTTATTCATACGTAAAGGAGAAATGACACATATTTCACAGTTGTGATGAATGAGTTAACACACGCAGAGTGTTTAAAATAGGGCTTGGTACACAGTACATAATATCTTCATCATTTCCTCTAGTTCTCGTCTTCTTTATTTCCTTATCATTTTTTTCTTTTTTATGTTTTTAAACTTTCCCCTTCCTCATACAACTACCCTATCTCTCCTTAAGAGTGTCTTTTTCATGCAAGGAGACTAGCACAGGACCTTCAGACTGTGGACAGACCATGCAAGACCTGGGCTCCCAGCTCTCGCCTTAGGGCTGACAGCAGCACAGGTGGAAATCCTGTCATTCCTCTCACTGGAATCCTGGCACAATTATGGTTAACAGTAAACAATAACTCTGGAAAGTGGCATCCTAGGAACACCTGCAGCCCTACACTGCTGGGCAGAGTACCCAGTAAAACATGTGTCTTCCCAGTCTAACACAGGGGTCAATGGGGAACTGATAGGCATTTTAAGACCTCAATTTAATCTGGTTACTATCAAAACTGAAGTTGTTTTGGTATTGAAAAGGTCCTCTTCTCCTAAACAGCAAGATAGGAAGGAGGTTTGCATTCAGATCCACCCCCATTATGATGAACAAGAAGGTGTTTGGGGCCTTGCATCTGCCTCTCAGCCCTCCCTCAGGCTTGGACTGGGGTCCAGGAAGAGAGGCACTGTGAGTACTGCTCATGGAGCCTGAG
>PVIR01029905.1:0-20710 GCA_004026965.1 Petromus typicus
AAAAAAAAAAAGAAATATCCAGGAAAAAAATTTTAAAAAGAGAGCTAGTCATCTAGTCCTCATATAATTGAGTTTACCAGGAAGGAGAGAAAAATATAGAATGAAATAGTAGCCAAAGAAATATTGGTCATGAATTTTACAAGTGTGACCAATGTTTTCAAGTTGCAGGCTCTTGAAAGACTTTTTTTGGTTTTAAAATTTTGTTTACATTAAATAACAACTGTAAGTTTTATTTAAAATATTTTCATCTTGATAGTTGTCTTACTTCGTTAGAAAGAGCCTCTTGCGCTGGCTCTTCCTTTGCCTGTGAAGCTTTCTTAGAATCACAGAAGCTAAGCTCTTTCATTCTTACTTGGAAATCACAGTTTAAATCCTGGAGCCAGACTGAACGATACGCAGAGTACCTTCCATGTACTGCTGACCAACGACAGGCAAATCCTCAAGACTTCAGCTCAACGTAACGCCAATTCGGAGGCACAAAGAGCTCAGCACACAGGAGGGACCACAGCACCTCTCTCCTATGGGATCTGGCTCAGTCTGAGACCAAAGGCTGCGGCCACACCTCAGCAGCAAGGCAAGAAGCAGAGGGCTCATCCGGAGATGGGAAGAGGGGGTGCTTACTCAACTCCCTCCCCACATTCTCACAAACTTACATAAGTGAATGTGTTAAAATGACACTGTTGCAAAAAAAAAAAAATGTTTAGCATTCAGCCACTCTTTAAAAACAAGTCCAATTCTGAAGGAAATTTCATGCAACTAAAATAAAAGGCAAAATAGATTCATTCTTGTATGAATGAAAACCAAACAGATCATTAGTGGAAACACCGCTATTATATATATTTTTCTTTTTATACATCAAATAATTATGTGAGGAACATAATTTTACTAATAGCTTCTTTTATATGTACTCCTTATAATCCACTATGGAGACTACCTCAAAATAATTATGTTTATACATTACAATTTTAATAGAAAGTTATAAAAATAGAATCATTTCTTCTGCTTAAGTATACATATTTTTGCTGTATTTTTTCTGTGTTTTTCTCAATTCCATGTGAGAAGATGAAAATGTGCTTTTGAGCCCACTGGCCAGTTAGGCACAGATAATATTTGACATGAAGTGGGAGATTTCACCCAGATATTTTCAAAATTCCTCATATAAAATGATAATTTTCAACGATCATTTCATAAATAGAATATCACTAACCTTCAGAAGTCTAGAATTCCCAAGGTGCGAAATATATTGAAATAATATGCAAATTCTTTTCTTGTTTTCTGGATTTCAATTGACACTGAGCTGCCAGCAAACAAAGCTGAACTAAATTAACACTGAACAATGAAACAAAATGAAGCAGGCATCATAACCCCGGGAAGCGCCACGTGAACATTGTTTCTTTCTGCATATCTAGACTTGCTGTATTTCCAGAGGGTGGGATGAATCTCTTATTCCACATTGGAATTAAAAAGAGAGAAACTGGACTCAATGGACGTTCCAGTGCTCCTGAAGAGAACTGCTAATTGTAACTCTCCAAATTCATATGATAAGTGGCATAAGCAGGCTTCCTAGAACTACCATTAAAAGTTGTCATTCTTTCAATTTAGAAAGATGAAATTCATATGCACGCTGTCAGGTAAATATCTGAGACAAGGCCACATTCAAGGGCAGTGCTGTTACTTGTAGTTCAAATACTTCTTATCCACAGTTGCTCAGCTGGAGAGATGTGACATCTCACCAATCACTGATTGACTATGATCATCTTTAGAGTTACAACAGCCTCTGTGGGTTCCTCCATAACCTAAGTGTACAATTGAGGGGTAAAGAAAAAGAAATGTATCTACTTGTAGTCACTATTTGGTAGAATTGAATATTTCAGGTTTTTCTGCTTCCACAGGAAAGATTCCTATTCCTTATACTTCTTTGGTGATCATCATCACAATATTCAAGGCAAATCATAATTTTTTCACATATATATAGTATATCAATTTTATGGGTCTGTAAAAATTTCTCACTCACTTTTAAAGTATTCAGAGGAAGGAGTTGTACAACAAATCATCTCAAGGAGAAATAAGGAAACACACAATGAGAACCTTGGGGTAATTTTTGAAACATGAGGGATTTGCAGGTTGAAAATTATGAACTTGACCTCTTCTATGTTAAGTAGCAATAAAACAGCACTTACTTGAGTGTCCAGTGGGAGGGAAAACCAATACATATCGGTGGGTTAGCAGCAATGAATTGAACATGCCACAAGGTAATTTGAATTAAGTAACTCATTTCCCTTCACAATAACAAATAAAAAAAACTCAGAATACACAGCAAGAGTAATGACAGTATTTTGACAATGAAAGATGAAACATGACACTCTTAAGTGAGAAGTTACTTTTCATTAAACAATAGCATTTTGAAAAATAGATGATTTGTTGTGCATAATTAAAACAACACTAAGGCCAAGTGGTTTCCATTAACTTCTAAATGGATTCAGATTTGAAAGGTAGTTGACATATGTAATGACGCAGAGTGCAATTACCAAAGAGGCTTCAAGCTATGTGTTAGAATTTTCACAACTATAAAACGTACGTATCAATTCTTGTATCAAGTAATAGTGGATAAAAGTAGAAAAAAACTCTGCATGCACTTTATGACTACAAAGCATTCTGTCTTTCCAGAAACATGACCAACTAATATTTTTAGTTGGAAAAGAACACTAAAACATGATGGCATTAACAACTTAATTTGTAAAACATATAAATTATTTGCCTTCAGCTTTTATCTCCTTTCAAGTAACATTTTATTTCATTCAGTTTAACTTAAGTGAAATAAACTTCACCAATGTTTAGAACTTGATGTCATTTTTTTCTAAAATTCAATTATAAATCTGTGAGTATTAAAAAATTATAATGATGGCTCTTGTGGAAGACGAAAGTGCCACCGTGGGTATTACTGTTGTCCTTGTGAAATTCACATTTGGGAATTATCAAATTAATAGACAATATTTACCATATTTGTGAAGTGGCTGAAGGATTTCTTGATTAAGCAATTATAAAAAGAAAAATAATTTAGTTTTTTATTTTTTAATCATAGCAAAATGTAATTTAATATGATGTATGGGAGAAATTATAAGCTTTTAAGTAAAGAATTGAAATATGTTTATTCTGTAATACATAAAGATAAAATTAGATTGTAGAAGGCTATCCAAGAATTAATGTGCTGAAACAATTAAGGAAGAGAAAGTGGAGGTAAAGAGACTATAAATATATTATTATGATCCAGAAAGGAAAATAATCTCATCATTAATATTCTGGTGTAAAGTTAAAGACACTTGCATTTTAGTATTTAGGATCTTCTACCTATTAAATTTCATACATACAAAATGTAGAGTCACTGCAAGATGGAGGCAAAGAAAACTAAAATGTTTAATCTGAAATACTGAAAAGGCAACAATGCCACACACTTGCGTAGATTCAAGATAAAGCATCTGTGTTTATGAAAACAATTTTAAATGAAGAGAAGCAGGAAATGGCTAATACCAACCCCTACCAGAGGAAGTAAGGATCACCAGGGGGGAAAAATTCAGATGAATAAATGATTAACTTGCAATCTGTGTTTGCTTCTTCCTGGAGAAATTATATCTTGCTGATATGCATTTACCATCACAGCAGGAAGGTGAGACTAGATCACCTCAGTGTCAGAATTTTGTTTGGTTCTCACAAGTTCATTAAATAAGAAGCAAATATAGACCTGGGACAACTATTGTTGTACAACACTCACTGTGTTCATTTTATTACCTCATGCTTTGGAGGCACTTGACATTTGTAGAATTTCCTCCTACTTTTGCAAGTCCCTAGAGGTACCTTTGACATGTGATCCAAAATCTGATTCTTATGAATATAAGCTGAGTAATATAGACAATTTCCTTTACCTACTTCCAGCTCTCAAAATAAACAGTCTCTCGGAAGTCAGTCATTGAAATTTCACCACGATACACTGAGGGAGCTGTTTTTGTGAACAGGTTCTGAAAGTAATTGATAGCACCAATAATGCTGTTGGTGACAGTGCAAAAATTACTAAAAATGCTTGAAAAATGAACACCAGGGGGGACAGGCCCGATTCTCTTTGTCTCTAAAGCTGCTGGCACTTTGTCTTCCTGAGCTGATATCTCATCTTTATTGTGAACTTTCCAGTGGCACAACTTCCTTCTTCCCCCCTTCCTCCCTTCCTCCCTTCCCCCCTTCCCCCCTTCCTTCCTCCCTCATTCCTTCCTTCCTTCCTTCCTTCCTTCCTTCCTTCCTTCCTTCCATCTGCTGGTCTGACTTTCCTCCTACTTCCCCCATCTCTCCTTTATTACCCACCCTTACTTCATTTCTTTATTCATTTGAGTATTTGCTTTTTAAAAACTAGTATATGAAAAAAATTAATAGAGAACAGACTAGAAGGCCCAGGAATTTAGCTGCACAGTTCTGGCACCTGCCTCTCAAGCACAGGGTCATGAGTTCAGTCCCCAGTACAAAAAAAAGAAAAAAAAAAGACTGGGAAACAATATATGTTGTCTCTGCTTGGATTACATTGGTGGATGTCAGCACCATCTTTCCCAAAGTTCATATGTTAGATGTGTAGTAAAAGTAAGTTATTCAAGCAGAAATAAGTGAAACAGAACCGGGATATAGATTTTGGAGTCAAATGCTCAGGAATGAAAAGCATATCATCTTTTCCAAGGTCTGCATATAAATAACAGGAGAAGCTGGCTCTGGAAATGAAGCTTGAGAAATCTGGTGGCTGCGGTGGCCACAGGAGAGACCAACAGAAACGCCAGGTGTCTGGACAATTACCAGAAGTGGGTATACAGCATTGCAAATTACAACTGTTACCAAAATGTCAATTCCAGCACTGAAAAAAAACAGCATTGCACAGGAAAAAAATCTATTGGCAATTATAAGCAAGATCTACTTTCAGTCATATAATTTTGTCACCAACTACTGCCTAACTCAATTTATCCTTAAATTAGAGCCTGATAAAAAAGAATAGTGTAGGATGCATGAACTTAACAGTTATTACTAGAACAGTATAGAGAAAACATTTTGATAGTGAGAGATTTGTAGAACAGTGGTGGTTTTTAGATAATATATCACCATAAAATTGTTTTCTAACCAATCACTTGAGACATGTTGGAAGAAATGATACCTTTGTCTAGTATATTTCTTTATTATCAGTCTGCTTATAATATTCTAGAATAAATGATATTCCTGAAAGAAATTTTAAATAATGAGGATGAAGAGTGTGTGGGCTACTCTGAAGTAGTCTTCCTGAACAGATAGCTTGTATTTGAGGTGAAAAGCAGAAATCCTAGTTCCTGCTTACAGTAGCATTCCAAAAGACTCCAATGATTCATGATCTGATGCCATTATTAATGACAGATAAGGTGATGTCAATACAAGCACCAAGAATTATCAGAAAGATACTTGCATGACAACACTCTTGAAAGTAAAGAAATTGAAGAATCTACGAACAAAAAATTTGAATTTGAAGCAAGCTAAAATTCTAATTCTAGAGAGTAAAATTAAAGTTGAAAAACATATAAAAATTATTCAAAGACTAGGGCTGGAAATTAGCTCAGTGGTTCCAGCATCTGCCTTGCAAGTACAAGGTCCCAATTTGATCCCCTGGCTCATGCCTGTAATCCCAGCACTCAGGAGGCAGAGGCAGGAGGATTGCTATGAGTTTGAGGTTCACCTAGGCTACATAGTGAGCTCAGGGCCAGCCTGAACTACAAAGCAAGACCCTCTCTCTAAAAAAAAAATGTATTCAAACAATGAAATTCTCTCAAACACAAACCAATGTAATGATTTTATACTTGCTCACACAACATGCCTAAAATATAAACTATTTTATTTTGTGGTACTGTGTTCTTTTTCAATATATACATGTATATAAATACCAGGTTAAATTTTATAATTCCCTTTTTCTGAGAATTATTGATTCAATTTGTGTTGGAGGACAAGTGTCTGAATGTAGCTTGCATTTTGAACTTAATATTACTTCCTTTTAAAGAGTCCTATCTTGGGAGAAATAGAATCTTAGATTTATATACAAAATTTCTTTTAAATGTTTTTTGGGTATTTCTTTAATGCCTCCATATTCCTAGTTTAGGAAAATTCTATTGGGCTTTGAAGACCTGGGTTTCTTCAGATGATGTACCTGGAATGCCTATTTTGATCCAGATGCTACATTTTGCTTAATCATTCACTCACTTCATTCACTTGTTCTTTTCTTTTCTAAATAAAAATGCTGCCATGGTTCATCATCATCCTCATCATCATCATTATCATCATCATCATCATGTGGTGCCTTCACTCTTGGTGAGGAAAACTGTTTCTGAACCCAATCCCTGAACTCAGAGTATTTTCTGCCACAAAGACTTCCTGTCTTTTCCTTCATGAGTGCATCAGACACATATTTCCAGGTCCTGGAATTTGGCTGCTGCATAACCTGAGAGCCGGGGTGATACTGTGATTTTTACCTTTCATTGACCTTCCAGTGTTAGTTTGTTTCTCACTCTTTTTCTTGCCCACGCCCTGAGAAATCACTAGGAGCTTTGCCTTCTAATGAGGCCTGAGGATGTGCAAAGGAAGAAACATAATCACTCTTGCAAATAAGATGAAAGTGTAGTATGGTTCACTAATGTTATACCTCAAGGCACATCTGTGGATGTGCATCTATGTGTCTACAGTAAGGGCAGAGGAAACAAATTGTATTTTTACTTTTTTTGCAAAAAAAGATGCTGAGGTATATCTACCTGTTGCACATAAGCCAAATTATTTCACATATGGAAAAATAGATTAAGTAAATTAGTGAAAGAAATGTCTTTAGAAGTTCAACAAAAAGTACTTACTTTTATCATAGGGTCTAATCCAGTAGATAAATTATTACATTATTTTGAAGCCCTTTAGAATTAGCAAAAATAGTTAATGATATTCTGATAACTTTTTTTAAAAATTCAAATCTTTATTAGTACATTATGAATACACATCATCATTGCATTCAACATTGGGAGTTTGTACCAGAATATGACATGACTCGATTCTCAATTTTTCCCCTTCCCTCCCACCCTGCTAAATAAAATAAAAAGCAGTTCCTGTTTTCACTTACTAATTCCCCAATGTGATGCAAGTGAGCAACAAAGACTGTGGACTGGGGATTCAGGGCACAAAATGCACATCTGCCTCACCCAGCTGTGGGGCGGTCAGGGGCAACAAGAGGGAGAGCACAGGGCCATGGTTGTCTGCTCCCTCAAACTTCTATTCTGCTGATCCTTGTCCCTGTCACTGTCCCACCTGGGTTAGCTTTTCATCATCTGTGAAAGTTTGTTTTGAGTAGATCTAACCATGTAGATCTAATCTTCATTTTTCCTACTATTGCAGAATCATTCCATCACCTATAGATCAGCACCATTCCTCAGAAAACTCAGACTCTTCTCATGGGGAGTCTTTTCTAAGCTACTCAATAGTAATCTCTCTGTCTCTGTCTCTGTCTCTATTTCTGTCTGTCTGTCTGTCTGTTTCTGTTTGTCTGTCTTGATCGCTCTCTGGAATTAAACCCAGGAGGACATTTATACTGACCTACCTTCCCAACCTGCCCTGATTTTGAGACAAGAACTTGCCAAGTCACCCATAGTCTTCAGCCCTAGCCTCCCAGTTTGGGGATTATGGTGTGCATAGCTATTCTAGCTTCAATCTCTTCTCTGATTACCAAGTCTAAGGGTTAACATTAAGGTTAGGATTAGGGATAGTTACTATGTGCAATTACTGTGGTATTTAGAACAGTTTTATAGTATATTCTGCCTTTCTCACCAGACTCAAAAAGAAAGCATATATTTTCTTTTACCCATAGATATTTAGGAATTTTATAAAGTTGGGTAAGGATTCAATTAGGTAATATTTGGATTTAAGCTGTTACACAGTAACTAATGGTATGAATTTTGGAAGAATTGGTGACACTGTACTGACCTTTCTAAAGTATGCTTGTTTCCTCAGCTCAAAATCTTTCAGTGGTTGCCAGATTATATCAGATAAAATCAAAATGGTTTCTGGGACAAGGTTCAGAGATTGTGTGAGATCATCTTTTAATAAATAATCCTAAAATACAAACTGTAACTGATATTCTAATATTCCAAATAACATTATGATTGCTTGCTTGTTTACATCATCTATTTACTTACAAATTCTTTGTCTTCTCGATGATGTTGTAAGCTCCATTGCTAGTGGTGAATACACTGTCTAACACAAGGGACAAGGGCATAATGAGTGCATATTTAATTTTCACTCTATGTTTCTAAGAGGAAAGTAGTCAAGGCAGTGCAGCAATGAACTTCATTTGCAGGATCGGGACCTCGGTGTTTTGCATGGTGTGCCCTGCTTCATGAAGCAAGGGTATAGATAATTAGGAATGAATGAGCTGTAGCTTCGTCATTAAGAAGAGCAATTTGTGCTCACAAGAAGCGAGCATGATGACACTAGCCAGTTAGTGTAGCTCTGTAGACTTTTAGACAGGGAGTTTTCCTCCTGAAGTCTAACAAATAGCCAACTGTCAATCACGCTAGCTGTTTCAATCATTTTTTTTTGCCTTCACTGGTATTTTATTGAGGAACAAAAGCAAAGGCTCAAGTGTGTAATGTGATAAAATAGCTATTCTTTAACCTTCTGTCTTACTCTTTTAATCATTCTATTAGTGGTATTCAGGATTTATCGATATTTTTATATTTGGATTGGGATATTTGACTAAGTTTACAGTTCTTTAATATAAAATTTCTATTTCAATTACTAAACGCCTCCATATTTCAGAATATATCTTCATAGTATGGTGAAAGAGTTACTCAAATATTTTTGAGGTTTAGGATACAATCCTGTGCTGCATAATTTCATTTCCTTCACTGAAGGGCCACATATATAATGTTGGTCCCATAGAATTTTAGTCCTGAGTGATGCTGTTGCGATAACCACTTTGGTAAGCAGCACTACATCATTTTATGATACAAATCTCAAATGTGTTCCATTTGTTAAGCAATGCACGATGTTATAAATATTGAATTGAGATATATGAGCCTAGATGTCTTTTTTTCATCAAAGACCACTTATTAAGAGCATTTCAAAAATACATCTAAGAAACTCAAATTGAGTATGTTTTCCACTGCTTTGGGGAAGAGGTGAAAAGAAATGGAACTGACTTGAGTGTTTCAGTGGAACAATTATACATGCACAAATTAGAATTAGTTTTTTTGTCGGACACCCTTATTTACTATCAGAGGCACTGAAACATGATGGTGTTTTCATGGTCAGAACACTGGAGAGGTCTAAATAAAATACCTGCACAATTCCTTCATCATGGGTTAGCTTGTGCCCCACGGGCACTTCTCTGTGGTGTTCATGCCTGTACAAACGATACATTGGTATGTAGGTGGATTACTCTTGAAAAACTTCAACTATAATTTTTAAAACTCTACTTTAAAAGGGCCTTTCATGCCATCTTAAAGGAGTTTTCTCAAGCCTAGAGTATGTTCATTGGGAAATCTTATGATCTATATAACTAGGGAATACTCTCTTAATAAAGCCTCCAGCATTCTACAGAACACAAACTTTTAAAATATTTGAAGCAGGATAAAATCAAAGCATATCAAGTGTATTCCTTCTGTGTAAATTTGTTATTGCTCAAAACTTCGGTGGCTTCATCGTATATCATTTAATATAGAAAAGAAATTAGTGCAACCATACAACATAGTCACACTTACTCCTTTTCTCCTATCGACTTTCCTTGAATTATAAGGACTTAATTATTTTGCAAGATATCAAGAATATTAATGAATTAAATAACACTGATTAATCCTGTCATAATTTCATAAAAATTATCAACTCCATGCTGGTACTTTGGTTAGCTTCCTGTCATGGGGCCAAACACCTGATATCCACAACATCAAGTTAAAAGGAAAGATTAACATGGCTTTCGCTTTGAGAGTCACCTTGCTCCAAGGCAGAAGCATCACAGCAACAGGGCATGAGGGAGGGAAGCTGCTCAGCCCGTGGCAGCCCAGAAGCAGAGAGTGAAAGAACCTGAGAAACAGAGGCAGGGTCCAGCTGTAGTCCCCAGCTCCCATCTCATGACCAGGAGTCTTCCAAATAAGACTCATCTCTTAAAAGCTCTTTCAGCTATGAACTCATGAATGGCTTAACCCATTGTGACTGTTAGTAGTGATGAATTAACTGGACTGGATTAAGAAATGACTAGCAGATCGGTAAAGAGCAGATCTGAGTATGTTTGAGATGTTTCCCAAACTGATTGGTGCGCAGGGCAGCCAACTGATGGGTGTTGTGTGTGTATGTGTGTGTGAGACAACCTATCATGGAACAAGGAAGGAGTTGTTCCACATTTCTGTTTTGTGGGCCATTGAGTCTTCTGCTCCTCCTGTTCCCTGTGGATTTCAGGCACTAGTTTCTTTGGTCTTTCAGTACAGTGACCATCCAGGGAGCGCCTGGCCTTTACCCTCAGGCTTATGCAGCATCCTTGAGCCCTCTTCCTCTCTGGTTTTGGGGATGAATAGTTGCTGGAGTCTCTGAGACTACAAATGGTGCGGTGGAACTCCCCAACTCTGAGGCTCTCATTCTACTTACTGGATCTCCTGGCATAATTGTACATACATTTTCTATTCGGTCTTATCTTTGGTACAACCCTATCTAGTAAATACACCATTCATGAGATTTGTGCCCTAACAATCCAATCACCTTTCCAGTTAGTAAAGATTAACTGACAGATCTAGAAATGTCCTCGTACACTGATATTTTGTATTCTTTAGTATCATAGGTTCTTCCAAGATTTTCTAAAACTGGGTTTAAAGTCTCCTGAGTTATGGGCCAGGGATTTAGCTCAGTGGTTCCGGTGACTGTCTTGCAAGCGCAAGGACCCAGGTTCGATCCCCAGTAACCACATGCCATACTGGGCATAGAGACTCACCCCAGCAGCAACCAGTACTACATACCACAGTGCTGGGTGTGGTGGCTCACACCTGTAATCCCAGCACTTGGGAGGTAGAGGCAGCAGGATTGCTGTGATGTGAGTTTGAGGCTGAGCTCAGGGCCAGCCTGAACCATAAAGTGAGACCCTGTCTCAAAAAAAAAAAAAAAAAAAAAAAAAAAAAAAAGAAAGAAAACAAAAACAAAAAACAAGTCTCTGATTTACTTATGAATGACTGAAAACTTTGTTTTATCACAAGTCCAATGGTCATTTTATTTGGACATATGTAGAATGACACGCTTGTCTTCTCACACCTTCATGTACCAGTTGATTGCTAATCTCAGTGAAGGATAACCTCTACCCATCTAGTTTTATAATTTGAAGACATAGAGCTGTGTTTTCTTGCATTTCTTTTAGATCCCACAATTAGTTTATAAGTCACATTAATTGCTGTCCAACTTGACTTGTTCTTTTCCTTTGGTAAGCACATATTGTCTCCTATCTGAATACCTTATCTCCAGCTTTGTTTTCCAAACTGACTCTTCATTTCACCTGCCTCCCAAAATCTTTCTAAAACGTAAAATATTGTCATGTGATGCATCTATTTGGAAACTACAGAAGACTACCCAGTGCTTCTAGGATAAGATCAAACAGTTTATTGTGATAGAGACACTGCAGCCTTTGTTTTTAAGACTTTTACATAACCACTGTAAGCCCAGTTAATAGCAAACTGGGCCAAGTATAGAAATGCGAGTGAGTCCCTAACTCATTCCCTGCTGCTGTGAAATTCTTTATGTGGGGCCTGCATTAGAAATTTCCTAAGGTCTGAGAAAAAGAGTAATCAACAAAAACTCTGCATTTTGATGTTAAATGTAGCACGTGAATAAGCTATATAATGTGCCTCCAATTTCCACAACTAGCTTGTGCTTTCCTATTGAGAAATTGGTAACTCCTTCTTACAACCCCTTTCTCAAATACGTTCAGCTAGATGTATTGTCACCTAGTGATTTTGTTTCAATGAAGTTTACTAAAAATATTCAGTTTGTGGAGTAGAAAAAGGGAAGACAAAATACCTCACAAAGTATCAGGAATTACTATTTATTTTAAAATATTCTCACATGTACAAAACAATTTGTGTCATGATTCCAAATATACTACTTTTGTATCGAGTGTTACCTGGGAAAAAGAGTGAACTTAGTTTTATATTTATACTGTTTTATAAACATATTATTTAATGTTATTCATTTTTATTTTACGTGATCATTAATTTCACTTTATTTCTGGATTTTTTTCAGGTGGTATTTGCATCTTTCAGAATTAATACAACCTGAAAATGACTCAATAGAACTAAACACAAGTGAAGCTAAGCCAAATATAACTATAGACTTTGAGAGTTGAGATAATTTAATTACAAGTGGATAAAGAACTTTATCTGAATATTTTCTAATTAACAACACAAACAGTGAAAATGTTAAGCCTGTGACTAGCCTGTGTTATTCTTCATTTGACTCCCCTATGCGCACCGCTTGTCCCATCTGCTCTCCACCCATCTTTGTCCTCCTGCTCTGCTACACATTAGGAGGAAGAAACTAACAGATGGTCTCACGCAGGCTCCCTGACCAGCTGTTCATAGTTATCGTGAATCAATTAGCATCAGTGAAAAAGCAGAGTGGAGCACTTGTAAAGTCTCCCATTATGTTAGTTCCAGTTGTCTGGTTGGAGCTACGTTTTGAGTTTACTTTCCACTCGATGGCTCTTCATCTTTGATCCCAGTTCTCATCGTTTCCTCTTCTCTACTCTTTGATCCTCAGTGGACAGTCTGACAGCTTACCCTGTTCTTGTCTTAATAAGTCTCAACACCTCTTGTTTATTTTCCCAGGGTGGCTATACTTTTAATGAGCTCCATCTTGAAATCATTTTTATGTATACCATCGGAATGAATTCTTTTATTCAAATCCTGTTTCATACAATATTTAAAACCATTTTTAAAACAAAGAATCCACAGTGAAACTGCAGATTATTATTCCAGAACAATGGCAAAATATAATTATTAATGTCTTCATCTATTCCATTTAAAAGTATAGATCTACAGTCAAATATATCATATAAAAATTTAATCTACAAAATTTACATGTGTACACTATTAAATATCAGCTAAGTGAAAAATTTCTGAAGAAGTGGGTGAAAAAATGTTCTTAAGATCAGGATGGAATTCATTGAAATTCCAGTTTTATTATAGATGAATATTAAACTAAAGAAGGTATTCTCTATTTCTGGCAGTTTTATTGTTTGAGGTTGTAAGGTTAAAGACAAAATAAGCCTATGATAAAGAGTTTGCTTAAGTAAAAGTCAACTTATTTCACTTTTGTGCTGATTTTCTGTGATTGTTTGTAAAGCAACAATCTATTTTAACCATAAAAAATGTATCTCCATATAATATAGAGGCCGGATTTTAAGATATCATAATAAATAGAATTTAGAAAATACATCGGTGCTTGACATGAGTCTAGGATGAGTGAGCTGTGGTCGGACTGCTTTGAAGTGAATATTCAGACCCCGCCCTTTCCTCTCTTCACTTTTGATGCCTTACCTGTCACGAGGTTAGTAGTTTCTTTCTCTCAGCACTGCCCCCCTTGATAGTCTTAATCACCATGAATGAAACCTCACATTCAATTAATGATGGACTGAAAATTCTGACATTGTGAGCTGAAATAATCCTTTTTCTTTCTTCTAAGTTGTCTCAGCTCTTTTGTGACAGTAAAGAAAAACTAATTCATCCACTATCTTGTAAAACATTATTTCTAGGTTTGTCTGTGAAGGTGCTTCTGGAAGAGACTGGTACTGGGGTTAACATACTGAGCAAAGGCTGCCTTAGCCAATGTGCCCAAGGAGAATGAAAGAGCTGAGGAGGAGAATTCATGGAGGTCCTCCCTGAGCCGGCCGTCTATTTTCTCCTACTATAGACACTGATGTTTCTGGCTGTTAGTTCTGGGCTCTAAGACTTAAGACACAGACTGAATTATATCCCAGATTTCTTAGTTCTTCATATTTTTTTTTTCATAGAGAATTCTCAGCTGGCATAGTTCCTTGCACCAACCACCATAATAAACCTGCTTTTACATATATGTCCTCTTGGATCTATATATGTCTACTGGTTCCCTCAAAAGCATCAAAGTAAAAAAAAAATAATATAGAGAGAAGTGATGAGATTAAGGTAATATAAAAAAAGTAGTAGACAGGAAAAGATTTTTATTAGCTAGGGATATAAAGTATACTATACAATGGTATCATCTTAAAGGTATAGTAGATGAAGTATTACTGATTATGTCAGATTCCATGGCCGCAGCAGAGTTACATTCATATAATGTACTTTATTTTTTTCAACCTTAACAAATGACACTTTGTTTCATCATTTTGTTGAATTTATTTTTAATTTCACCAAATTCTAAAAATTTAAAAGAAGTATGACATCCTTAAAAAGGACACAGAAATAATTGTGTTTAATTTCTAATTGTGACTACATCAAAATTAAAAATAAACAGGATTTCTGCCAGTCCTAAAAATACCATACACTAAATTAAAAGCAAGTAATAAAATGGAGGAAAATATAGTTATAATTCTAACCACAAGCAAAAAATCCAATGTCTCTAATAAATTAAAAACTTTTGCAAGTTGGTAAGACAAGTAATAACTAATAGGAAATAGTCAGTGAACATGAGATAAGTCCCAGAAAATGGAATTCAAGGGAATCAGCAGGAAAAATCAAAGCTGCCAGTCATTATATGTGAAATGAAAATTGAACTCAGCCTGAAATATCAGTTTTCAAGTAGCAAAGTGACAAATTCTAAAAATAAAATATGGAGAGAGGGTTAGATAGTACTTATAAATATGTAAAGGCATGTGTATTCCTTTGACTAAGTTATTCCAGTTTAAGAATCAGCCTAGAGATACGCTGCTATATGTGTGTAGTATCACAAAAAATGTGGAAAACTTCCAGATCTATTTATATCAGGCAAAAGCCAAAAACAAATAATCTGTCAACAAGAACCTGGAAAGTGAAATTATGATTCTTACACATGATAGAACATAATGTGACTGTAAAATACAGTAAAAGATCTTTATATATATTTCCATGGAAAGATTTCTAAGGTATATTACAAGTTAGTGAAACAAATAGAAATAAACATTATTATACCATATAAAAATGAGGAACAAAAATATAAATAAAATATTATTGAAGCTTTAGATTCTTATTGTGTTTTGTGTTAAAAGATAGTTGTAAGTTTATCATCCTAAAATAGTGGCTTTTCTTTTTCTTCATAATCTGCTACTACTGAGAATGGCCTTAATCAATATGGAAGTGTCTTTCAGATAAAAAAAATTAGCTTATTTTCATAACAAATGGTAATCATCTCGGAAGCAGTGTTTTCTGTTAAATAAAATATCCAGTTGTACTGTTGCACTTGTTAAGCCATCCATTATTTTTCCTGCCACAAAATACTCTTTTTATGAAAATAATGTTCCTCATCATCTAACTCCTCTTCCAATGTTCATTCTTCTGTCTTGCTATTTATCACTTCCTGCTTCTAAGGCTCTGCACTGAAAATGTCTTGACATATCTGAAATGATTCTCTGTTGATTCCTAGACTTTTGCCCAAAGTCCGTGTCTTTCCTGTCTTGACAACTAATTTCTGTCATTTTTACTCATCCTTCAGGTCTCAGGTTAGATGCTATTTCTACAGGGAAATAAAATCCTTCCTTCTCCAGTGTGCAGGACTTCTCCCTCTGTCTAACATCCCAGCGTCTCCCCATCGCTAAGGTGCTACATGTTCACAGCCTGAGTTTGCTATTTACCTCTCAGCTGCATCAAGCCAAGGAGCAGGATGGCCCCACAAGCTGTTAATTATGCACCTTGTGCAGCACTAGAGAAAATCTCCACACTCTGAGTGATGCAGACATAAAGAAACTTTCAAATACAACTTTTATGTATTTGGTAACACCTTTTGCTGAAAGGAAGGATTTGGAATTGTTCACCTGTACCACTGGTACAGGTAAATGTTGTTGTCATCTTGTACAGAAGTAATATGAATACATATGCACTCAAACGTACATTGTATTATCAACATTCCTGCCATCCAAAGATTTAGAAGAGTTTGAGGTTGTGAGTGAAATGTCACTTATTATAGAATTCCCTATAGTAACTAAAAACTACCAAAGTGGAATTATCCAATAAATAAACAATCATCCAACAAACCATACTGTATTTTCACCCTGGTATAACAGTATCTATTGAATTTTTTGAGAACTATTCCAATTAACTTCTACATATTTCACAATATGTTATTCAATGAGAAAAGCAAGACTCTGGTGTGTATATTAATACACCATAGAGAAGAATGAGAACATAGTATCATGTTGTTTGGCTACTAGAATTAATTGTTTACTTGAAGCACATAATTTGTTTGTGCTGGGTTGGAGGGAAAGGAGAAAAAAAGAAAGACAAAAAGAGATGAGCATGGATAATATGACTGTTACTGTCCCTTCTCGTAAATACTTTTGAATGTCATTCGAGAATAACAAAATCATTTTGTAAATCATTTTCCACTTTATTGAGTTTATTGGCACATTTTAGGTATACATTATGATCACATTCAATCACCTGTATATGATGTATCTTGATTGTCATGTTTTAAGACCCCCTCCTATACAGAAGTGTTGTTTCAGCTTTGCTAGCCATATGCAAGATATTAAAGTATACATATAAGACCTAATAATTAGCATATTGTCCTTGTATTGTCCTGAGTAGGATTAGGAAATATGTGTCTTCTAAAATTTCCAGTTACACTGGCAAATACATTCCTATACAACACTATTTGTAAATTCAGACATAACTGAGCACATTAAAGTGTACAGATAGATGTTGTCATCCCTTGACCAGATGTTTAAATTAAATAGAAAAGGGGAAATTAAAAAACAAACAAACAAAAAACAGTGGGCTAAGCAATTTCTTTTTTTTTTTTGAGACAGGGGCTCACTTTGTAGTTCAGGCTGGTCCTGAACTGAGCCTCGAACTCAGCAATCCTCTTGCTTCTGCCTCCTGAATGCTGGGATTACAGGTATAAACCACCATGTCCAGCACTGTGATACTGATTGCTGGTGGGCATGAGTCACCACACCCATCACTGTTGTATGTGGTTACCGGGGATCCTTGAATTTGCAAGGAAGGTGCTGAAACCACTGAGCTAAATCCTCAGCCTGAAAAGATAGATTTAAAAAATGTCTTTGAAAAAGCATATAACATGGGTACAGTAAGAGTCATTTTGATTATTATTTTTATCTATTTGTATTATTAGCAGGTCACTTTGAAACATCACCAAGACATTCAGATGCTTGTGATGAATAAGAAAATGAACATATTGGCTGGCCTGCCTTGGTAGCCAAAACCATGTTGGATTCGAAGTTTATGCAGAACATGGTTGATAGTTTATATTATGGAAGAGAGTCAGATCACCCAGGGAGATCAAGTTTAAACCAGTGGATGTGAAAGATAAAAGTAATTCAAACTTCCTGGCACAGTGCTTAAGAAATCTCTATTTATAGCTCATAGGAGTTCTATTATATTGCTTTATTTATTTTACTTGTAGAAGAACACACAACTATATATGCACATAACTACCTTTATATATATTTGCCATTTAATTTTCAAAAAGGGCCTACAGTCTTATCTGGCTATTAAATTGAAAAACAAATGCCTTGGTAAGCAAAAAGTTTATCCTGTTTGCTGCACTGAGTCCTTACTGTTTTGTAATTTGACTTTGATTAAGCACAAATGTCTATAATATTCAATCTGTCAGGAGTATAAATCAAAATATGAGAAAAAAGTGAATATGTTGCTAGATAGCATTATATGTATTGTTATATAACTTTATTATTGTTATATAACCCTGTATTGTTATAGAACTTTTAGTTTATTTTGAGGAATTTGCAAAACACGGAGACTAAAATGTCATTTAAAATGACTAAAATGACATTTAACTTAAAGATGTCTGTCAATCTTTTCAGAGAATTTCAAGTTTTAATTGAATTTTATGCATTCTGACACCCTGAAGATTTTTATTTAGAAGTTATCTTATCTGAGAGAAGTATAACTGAGCTCTCCAAGCAGTCAATTAACTAACAAAGCTGGTCAGTCACAGAAACTGAATAAGCAAGGGCAGACCTGGAATAAATACCAACCTGTCCTTCACTCCCACAAGGTGAGCAGCCCACGTGGATGAGTGGATACGAAGAGGTCCAATCACTTCTGTCCACGGAAGACTCAGGCAGCTGTACCACCCCTAGGCCAAGGGTAGGGAAGGACTTCGAACAGCTAAGCAAGGTATTGAGCCAGAGTATGGAAGTATCTTGAAGTTTTGCCCTCCTCCCCACACAAGTAATTCTCTGCTGAGGCCTCACAAGGACCTCTGCACATCAGGAAAATGTAAAAACTAATCATAATAAAGTTGGTGTGGTGGCACATGTTTGTAATCTCCACACTCTAGGTGGCTGAAGTAGAAAGATCTCAGGGGTAAAGTCCAGCTTAGAAAATAGCAATTTAGTGAGATTCTGTCTCATTTTTTGTTTGTTTGTTTAGAGAGGACTGAGGTGTAACATTGAGAAGGTCCTGAGTTCAAACTCCAGCACTACAAGAAAAAAATGATCATGATCTAGTTAAAATGATGCTTTTCAGTAAAATTAGAAACCAGAAATGCTTGTGAAATTTACAGGGAAAGGGAAACTCACACAATGATATTTGGAATGTAAATTAGTAAAGCCATTGTGGAAAAGAGTTAGAGAGTCCTTAAAAAATATTTTTTTAAAAAACAGAAATCTAGCAACCCTACTACTAAGTATATATCCAAAGCAATAAAATCAGTGCCTAGTGCAGGTGTCTCTGCGCTCCTTCACTCATTCAGAGGTATTCACAGCAGTTAAGATATGGAAGCGGCCCAAGGGTCCCTGAACTAATGAATGGGTTAAGAAAATGTGATTCATGTGCACAGTGGAATGAGATTTAGACATTTAATAAAATGAAACCTTGTCATTTTCAAAACCACAGGGATGAAACTGGAGACCACTTTGCTAAGAAAAATAAGTTGGGCATAGAAGGGCAAGTACCATACGTCAGTTGTGTAGGGAATTTTAAAAAGTTGAGCTCACAGGCATCAAGTGATTGTCAGAGACCAAAAAGAACAATGGTGGTCAAGGTGAGATTTGGAAAAGCTAATTAACAGATATTGAGCAACAATTTGACAGGAGTGAAAAATGCTGGGGTGGTATAGGAGGGTGATGGCAGTTAAGGATCACACACTGGCTACTTCAAAGGGCCTACAATGAACTTTCTAGATACTCTTACCATTAAATTACAAAGTTTTGAGGCGATGGTTCTACATATTATTCTGATTTTATTATTGCACCATTCATGTAGTCACTGAAATAGCATATTTTAACCTACAGATACGTACAAGTGTCAATTTAAAAAAATTTAATTTTTTAAATGAACATTAAGTTAACAGTAAGAAGAATACAAAATGTGTTCCAGTTACCTATCATCTGGCTTGAAAAAGCACACAGAAAGATTTAAGCAGGTGTCCAACTCCTCAACCTTTTTGTTTATCTAGAAGGTATATAAATATCACACTGGTTTATTTGGTATGAGGTCAGGAAGTTTAAATCAGCCTAAGTTTTAATGTGTGTAACTGAGTTCAGCATATTGACTCTTAGATCCCACTTTTCCCTCTGGCTGAAATGTATATATCTTGAAAAGAGTTTTTTTTTTTTTTTTTAATCAAAGTTTCAAACATATATGCTAAGGTCACTGTTCATCACAATAAGTATGTGGTTAATCAGCAGGGAAGTACAGATCACATACTTTGCCCATTATATATTTTTTTAAAGAATGTATTTTATGTTTTTTTGTTTCTTTTCAAGGGAAAAGCCAAAATCATAGAGATTCTCAGAGTTCTGTTTATATCATCATTTTAACCATGACCTGGACATTGGACACAGATGTACAGCACGATATCAGTCTGTGGCCAGTCTATGTTGTTGATTATCAGTCCACCATTAACTGAAAGCACTTTTTTAAAATTCAAATTTTGATTGGTACATTATATATACACATTGCAGTCACATTCAGCATTAAGAATTTGTACCTGTGTATGATATGACATGACTTAATTCCCATGTTTTCCCATTCCCCTACACCCTGCCCCCTATATACATAGGCTTTGTTTCCTTTTTCAAAAAAAATTACCATCACATTATTTTTCCACTTGTTACTTACCCATACACCTATTTACTTTTAAATACTTTCTATTTCACAGTATCTGCGATATATTCTAGAACTCATTTACATCTTCATTTTTTCATACCAGAGAAAAGGTACGATAATTAAACATCTACGACCTATTTATTTCACTTATGAGGATGTCCATTTGGATATAAATAACTGAATCTTATCATTTTTATGGCAGAGTAATACTTCATTCTATAAAAGCACCACATCTATTTTATCCAATCTTGACAGACATTTTGGTTGTTTCTAAGATTTAGCTATCACAAACTGAGCTGCTATAAACATGGGTGCACATATGTGGTTGTGATATGAGTCTTTCAAATCTTTTGTGCATATACCTAGCAGGGGAACAGCAGGGTCAAATGGGACCTGTAGTC
>PVIR01029906.1:0-20709 GCA_004026965.1 Petromus typicus
TTCGTGCGTTTAATAAATAATTACTGATCACCTACCATGTGCTCACATGTAGCTACTTAAGAGTTGAAAGACAAATAGTGTACAAAGACATGCCCGGTGTATATAAATGTTAGGGAGAGAAAGAGTGGAATCTGAGCAGAGTTAAGGAGCTTAGCCTGCAGATACCGAAAGATACCTTTATAATTTTTCTTTCTTTAATTTTTCGTCACTAAGCATGCAGTAGTGCCTGAACAAAACAAGATAGCTCTTTCCATTTCAGAAAGATTTGGAGTCGAGGCGTGGGGAGGGTGGAGCGAGGACCGAGAGAAAGGAAAACACAACCCCAAGATTCCCAGACAGGGTCCTTCAGAGGCCTAGGACTCCCGCCGGTCCTCAGCTCCTCGAACAAGGAGCCACAGGTGAGCGAGCAGAGGTCTGCACGCGGTCGGCGCAGATCCAGGGAACCGCCGCAGGGAGCTCCGTGCCCTTCGTTAGCCTACATTTTCCAGGAAGCTCCACATGGATCTTCCAGGAAGATCCGCATGGGTAAAAGACTAAGACTAAAGAGACGTGGAGAAACAAGTCTCCTCGCCCGAGCTCCTTGGCCATAGACTCCAGACTACACACACTTTCTGGAAAGAGCCGAACGGAAGAAATAGTTCATCCCGGCGCGTCCCTCCACTCGCGGCTGAGAGACAGACGAGGTCTTCGTTCGTCAGGCCAGCCCTAGCTTCCTCTTTTCTCAGTTCAGGAACCCGGAGGGTAAAGAAACGCAGAAGAAAGGCAGAGATCAACGACACAGTGAACTAGACCTACTGCCCTTTTTTCCAAGGGCCTGGGTATCAACGGCGCGAGGGGTCGCTGCCTTCTGATTGGCCAGATCAGGGAAACCTCCCCGTTAATTGGCTACCCTTCAGTGTAGACGAAGAGAATTCTGGGTGTTATAATCGCAAAGGTTACAACAGGCGCATGCGTTGTTTAGTTGGCCAGCGAGCCCCACCCGAACTTCCGGCGCCCGAGCTGTGTACGGCAGATCCGCCTTGGGCGGTGTGTCCCGGGGGCGGGGACCGGCATAGGGCCGGCGGGTCTCCGAGGCCGAACGTTTATCTCTGGTTGGCCCGGCCGGCCCAGAGGTGGAAACTAAAGAGGGCGTACTCTGCTGGGACGCGCTGTTAGCCCTTGCTCCCTGCCGGCTTGGTCCTTGGGCGGACACCCCTGCGCGCTCGCAGCCCCTCGGCTCTGCGCGGGCGAGGCTGTTGGGGACTGAGTGAGGCTTCGGCCGGGTCTGCGTCCCCGCCTGCCACGCCCTGCTGAGCGATCTTGGTGAGTCCTGATCCTCTCCTAGGAGACTTCCTTGGTCACTGGAGAATGAGAATGGCGCGCATACCTTTAAGGAATCTTGTGAAAAGCCGAAGAGTGAATAACTGCTTAGTGTGTAGAGAAGAATCGGAAACAACTTGAATGCATCACTCGGGGGGTTGGTTAAGAAACTGGAGTACATCGACACCTCGGAAGCTCAGTGTCACTAAAGAAGCATTGCTAGATGGGAAAAGTAAAATACAAAGTAGTACGTACAGTAAGATCTTGTTTATGTAAAACACATCGAACAATTCCTGTCCATTTGTATGAATAACATTTTCAGCAAGAGGACAGAAAGGTTTGTGCATGGGGAAAAGACTGGGGGGAAAGCACAGGAAAGTGACAGACATAATAACGTCAGACTGTCAGTGGGAAGGAGTTTGCACCTGCACTGAGGAAGTTTCTCTTTGATGTCTTTATGTATCGCTTAAATCACCCTCTTTTACTACAATAAGGACAACACAAAGTATGGTCCTACATGTTTATGTGCTTATGGATTAATGACTGAATAATGTCTGTGCGCCCTTCTCTGATGCCCTCATCTCCAATGGCTAGATGGATTTTGAAATTCATGTATTTTTGAGACAGGTTGTGCTTATGTAGTTCAGTCTGGCCTTGCATTTATGGTGATCCTCCTGCCTCAGCCTCCTTCTTGAGTGCTGGGATTACAGGCATGAGCCACTATGCTCTGCTTGAAATTTGAGATACAGAAGTTTTTGAATTTGAGAAGCACAACACAGATGCACATAGTATATTAAGATCTCTAAAGGGATTTGGTTCAAGTGATTATATACATACAGTAAAACATTGCAAATATAACTCAACAAATCTTTACAAAATTAACAAATGTTAATGTTAATGCCATAAAACATTTAAGTAGCATAAATGGATATACAAATATTCTTACATCAGTAAGTCTGGTAGTGCTGCCAAATGAGGGAGATTAGGATTTGCAGTTCAAGGCCGGCCTGGGCTACACAGGGAGCTCATGGCTGAACTCTGCAACAAGTCACAGAAACTCCAGGCTTTGGGTTTCATACTTGGGGGAAGGGGTCAGAGGTCTGTATTAACAGGGAGGATGACTTCATAGAATGAGATATTTTAATAAATGCTATGAGGGGCTTCAGACTTACAAAAGGACAAGCACTAGATTCTCTGAACATCCCTCGGGGCTGGCATTTGCTCCTATATTCTCCCCTTCCCCAAATCCTGCTATTTTGCTCTTTTCTTAGGCATTCATGTCCAGATGCCAGCTTGGCCACCACAGGGTATCCCTCTAGGCAACTAACAGGGTCAGCTCTGGAGCCCAGGCTGAGGTGAGCCAGCCCTGAGCCTTAGACCCGGGGAATGGCGTCCCCCCAGGAGTCCCAGGACCAGGCTCCTGGGGAGGAGGAAGGACTTCTGATTGTGAAGGTGGAAGATTCCTCCTGGGAGCAGGAACCTGCCCAGCAGGAGGACAGCGGGGATGCTGAGGCCTGCCGCCAGCGCTTTCGTCAGTTCTGCTACGGGGAAGTCAGCGGGCCTCATGAGGCCTTCAGCCAGCTCTGGGAGCTCTGCTGCCGCTGGCTTAGGCCAGAA
The DNA here is from genome assembly GCA_004026965.1 of Petromus typicus. NCBI lineage: Eukaryota > Metazoa > Chordata > Mammalia > Rodentia > Petromuridae > Petromus > Petromus typicus. Next base: position 2,917 of record PVIR01029906.1, read on the forward strand.
CTTCACACCAAGGAGCAGATCCTGGAGCTGTTGGTGCTGGAGCAGTTCCTGACGGTCCTGCCGGGGGAGGTCCAGGCCCAGGTGCGGGGGCAGTGCCCAGGGAATGGCGAGGAAGCTGTTGCCTTGGTGGAGAGCCTGCAGAAGCAGCCAGTGAAGGCCTGGCGGCAGGTGAGGGACCCTTCCCATGTCCAGGGACACTTGGTACCTAGCTGAAAGAAGGGGCTGTCTCCATGGGGTGAGTCTCCAGCGGGTCTCGGGGCAGGAGAGATACCAACGTGACACTTGCTGCCTTTCTGAAAGGTGAGTCCAAGATGGTGACTTTGTTGGACAAAGTGGGCGCTTTCCACACAGGCTCTACGAACATTTATTCACGTTCTGCGTTAGGCCAGGCCCTGGGGATACGGTGAGGTGCATCAGTGCAGAGGGGTATCAAGGCAGAGCTGTCCAGTGGCATCCTGCTGCCCTGTGGCTTGTTGGGTCCTGGACACTGGACCCATCTGGACAGGTGCTAATGAGCAGTGTAGCTCGTCCTCGGTGGGAGGTCCTTCGATTTCTTCCTTCCTAAATGGATGTGAGGGACCCCCTGGGGGCTGGTTCTTGCCTTGGGATTGATCGGGGACTGGGGGGTCGTCTTGGGCACAGAACTGCCTGGTGTCTGTCGCAGTTCCCTCTGGGTTTCCCTGGGGCTCCCTCTTGATCTCCTTCTCACACCTCGGCCTCTTGAGTGACGTGTTTCTGTGTCTCCTTCCCAGGGACTAACCTCTGTGTCCCCCTGTGTGGTCTCAGTGCTGATGAGCATGTTGTGGTTCCTGCACAGGATGTGCCTTCAGAGGACCAGGAACCTGAGGCCGAGACCCAGACATCCCAGGCCAAGGCGCCTCCCCTGACGGCAGGGTCGAGGAACCGGCTGCCTGAGCACCCCCACCAGCCCAGCCATTGTGGTGAGTATCCTCTGCCCTTGAACGCAGCAGAGTGGCTGAACAGGACCCTCGTATTGCACTGAGGGTGGCATTTCTGCTATGGGAAGCCGGTCTTGTGTGCACGTGTGTGTGTGCCTCCTTGCATGTGTGTGTATTTGCATGTGGAGGGGAGGCTAGAAGGCCTCAGTCCTGGGCCTGGAGTGGCCTCTCTCAGGCTCCGTTCTTTTCCTTCAGCCCCACTTCCTGCTCTTCTTAAACAGAGGAGTCCCAGAGAGACAGCAGACGCCTGCTTTGCCTCTGGGGTCCATGTGAGTTACCAGTTCCCTTTATCCTCTCCAAGACCCTCAGTGTTGTTCCAACTTAGCTTTTTTTTTTTTTTCCGGTATCAGGGATCACACTCAGGATCTGGTGCTGCCTGGCAGGTGTGGCGCCAACAAGTTACATCGGGCGCCCTCCCTCAGTGTGGGCCTTGCCACCGCTGGCTGTGGTGCATGTTGTAGTCCTAGGGCTAGGAGGCTGAGGCAGGAGATTGCAAATTGAAGGCAGTCTGGGCTGTATAGATCTGTTGTGAGAAACTGAATTATAAAATGGGTCACGCTCTCGCCTGTAGGCCATTTCTATCCTACCCATCCAACCCTACCCATAGTTGCTAAGAACAAGACAGTGTGGTGGCCTTAGTCAGGTCTTTTCTTTCCAGGGACTCGTGGCATTGGGAGATATTCCCTTCTATTTCTCGAGGGAAGAATGGGGCTCCTTGGACCCTGCTCAGAAGAATCTCTTCTGGGACATAAAGCGGGAGAACTCCCGGAACACCTCCCTGGGTAAGTAGGGTCAGGTAGCCACCCCACCTTGCCACTATCCCTAAGCTGGATTCCCAGAAACTTTTCTCAGGTTTCTTTGGGAGCCCTGTATAGTTTTTGTTTTGTGGGCTGACCTTTATTTCTCATGCTTCCACAGGTGTATTAGATGAATGTATTCAAGGTGACTAACTTTGTACTAAAACCTTGTAAGCATATTTTCTTACTTCAGTCTCACAAACAGGTACTTAGAAAAATTGTCGCCATTTAATTAAAGGGGGTCTTGGAACTCAGAAAGGTCAATGAAGAGTGACAGGGAAGAGCTGGGACTCAGCCCGCCAGCTGCAGGGATGCCAATAGCAGGAGCCAGGCTGGTCCCCAAGAAGCCACCGTTCCAAAGCCAGGCCCTTTATTTATTTATTTATTTATTTATTTTTTGAGACAGGTTCTCACTTTTTATAGTTCAGGCTGACCCCTAGCTCAGCCTTGAACTCACAGCAATCCTCCTGCTTCTGCCTCCTAAGCGCTGGGATGATAGGCGTGAGTCACCACGCCTGGCAACCAGGCCCTTTATTAGCCCAATTTATTGAAGATCATGTCATTTAACCTGCATCGCTCCATGGGCAGGCTGGGGTTCCTCCCTACCCCAAGCTGCTGTGTGTTTCTGAGTGAAGAGCTGGAGCTTGCAGAGTGAGGGGACGCCATAGACAGCACATTTGCTGCCTCCGTTTCCTCCGGAGGGAGTGTTGATGAGCTGACTTGGGTGGATTCTGGGAGTGGGCACTGGTTCTCCAGTGTGGAGAGCCAGGCAGGGTGGGAGGGGGCGGAGCAAGCTCTGAAGGGTGGTGCTTCTGCAGGTAGGAGCTGAGGCTTACTCCAAACCTCATCTCTGCAGGTCTTTTATTATTATCCCATTTTATAGAAAAGGAAACTGAGGGTCTCCTGGCTGAGCAAAGCCAGGGCCCTTTCCCTGAACCACCTTTCTCCAGCCCCAGAGACCACTGGGACTAAAGGAGCCACCTCTGCCCCACTGTTTGCAGGTCTCCAAAGCCAGAACAAGAGGACCCTGCTGGAAGAGGCAGTGAAGGCACTGCCTGAGCAAGCTGGCGGCCAAAAGACTGTGTCCTGGATCCCTAGGGAAGCTGAGGCCTGGAGGAAAGGGCACCAGCCTGGGGTGTCCCCAGGCCGACAGTTGGGGGAGCGGCGGGGACGGCCACCTGCGCGCCGGCACCAGCTCCGGGACCTGGCGGCAGAGAAGCCGCACAGCTGCGGGCAGTGTGGGAAGCGCTTCCGCTGGGGCTCCGATCTGGCTCGCCACCAGCGCACGCACACTGGCGAGAAGCCACACAAGTGTCCTGAGTGTGACAAGAGCTTCCGCAGCTCTTCGGACTTAGTGCGCCACCAGGGAGTGCACACTGGGGAGAAGCCCTTCTCCTGCTCTGAGTGTGGCAAGAGCTTCAGCCGCAGCGCCTACCTGGCCGACCATCAGCGCATCCATACGGGCGAGAAGCCCTTTGGCTGCAGTGACTGTGGCAAGAGCTTCTCGCTGCGCTCCTACCTGCTGGACCACCGGCGTGTGCACACCGGCGAGCGGCCCTTTGGCTGTGGCGAGTGTGACAAGAGCTTCAAGCAGCGTGCCCACCTCATAGCCCACCAGAGCCTGCATGCCAAGATGGCCTAGCCCGTGGGGTGAGCGGCCGGTGATAACAGTGCTGCTCTGGATTAGGGGGTTGGAGGCCGCCTGCTGCCCCCTCCAGAGGCATGGCCTTGGCTGGACTTGACACGAGCACTCCTTCAGCCCTGTGCTGCCGACTCCTCAAGCACTGCATTCAGTTTTTTGTCTGCTTTATGTGCAGATTTGTATGGAAAAGGACCAACCAGGGCCCTTCCAAAGAGGTCAGCCCATTGGACCTCAGAAGAGTTTGAATAAACATGGAAACTTCTTTTCAGGCTGTCCATTCTTCAGGTGGCCACTGTGGGGGAGGGGACTAGAAGACCATCCCTGGCCTCATGGCCTGGTCCTTGGTCACTCATAGTGCTGTATGTTCACAAGATGGAGCCCTGTCCTGGGCCTGTAGGGGTTGGGTCCCAAATAGTAGCCGTGAACCCCAGGACCCCATCCCCTTCCGTTAGCCTGTGTCAGTCCTCATGTGGGTTGCCCTCCTTTTCTCAGCAGGGGATCGAGGGGGCCAAACAGGACTGGGGGCTTTATCGGGCTGGCCTCTGCCCCCACCGGTAAAATGAACCAGGGGCTGGAGACAGGCCAACTTGGTTGGGGTTGGGAGACCTGCACAACGAATCCTAAACTCAAAGCTGCCCTGTGGTGGAAGTTCTTAGGAGGAGATGCTCACCAGTCAAAACGGGGCCCTCTTGTTCCGCAGCCATCCATCCATATCCACCTCCCTGCTGCCCCGGCCCTGGTGAGGCCTGTGGTCCCTGGAGCATGACCTCTCTGCTCTTGTCAATCTTTCCCGTTCCCTGGGTGGCCTCAGGCTGTCCCACCTGAGGAGATGGCAGGAAATGGAGACAAGATATTCCTGTCCTACAATCAGTCTCTGTGGCAGTGGCCTTTCCTTATCCAGCTTCTAATTTAACACACCACCCTGTGGTCCAGCTAGTCCCCTCTCCTACATGAAGCAGCCAAGGTCACGCTGTGGACAAAGCATTTTCTGGCCCTGCGGGTTCGGTGCTGTGCACATGTATATGCAGTAGTGTATGTACACACCTGGGTTGTACCCGTGGACAAGTATAGGTGCAAGGGATGGTAGGGGAAGTAGGAGGACGTTATTTTTTATTGCTGGTGTTGCCTTCAAAGGGAGGCACTGGGGTGTAACAAGATCAGAGAGGAATGTGGGCCAAGAGCTAAGAATAGGGTTGGGCATGGGTTCGGGTGTAGGTTCCTGGCTCAGGTGCCAGCCAAGAAGTCAGTGGCTAGAGACAAAGGACAGAACTGCACTGGGGCAGCAGAGCCCAGGTCTGGGAAGTGGGGCAGAGTCCAGCTCAGATCATAAACAGAGCTGTAGGAGGCAGCTTGCGGAGAGGAGAGGGTTAGGAGCCAGAGTACAGGCAGCCAGGGCCAGGAGGTGAGGCTGGTGCTTAGAGGAAGCCTCACCCACCTCCATGGCCTTCCTGGTGGCTGGGACGCTGCAGGTGGCTGTACAGCTGGCGGATGCTCGGGACAGCCTGGGGAGAAAGGTAGTAGGAAGTTGCATTTGGCCCAGCCTGCCCCTGATGCCCAGATGTGCCCTCTGCCCAGCCCAGCTCTGGTCTTACTCCCAGGGGAAGTACAGTATGCAGGGGTCACGGGCAGCCCTGACGCTCAGCAGCCCTGGGGTGTCCACCACTACTGTTGCTGCTCTGGACGGTGTGCTCCAAGCCCTGGGCTTTGAAAACTGTAAGAAGAGTGAGGTGTTGGTACAGGTGAGCCCTCCTACCTCAGCCCCAACCCAGCACCCACCCCAGTGAGCTCCTCAGATTCAGGCCAGACTTTGCCTCTTGCCCCAGGGCATCCTGGAGGAGCTGATTTGGTTCCGGGAGCAGCTGGATGCCCAGGGGGGCCCTGTGAGCTGTGCCCTTGTGGCCTTGGTGGCCCCCAGTAGACAGCTGACGCACCCACTGCCTCTGGTCCAGGAGTTAAGTCACTGCCGGGCCCTGCAGGGCCGCCCCAAACTCTTCCTGCTGCTCTGTAGTGGTCCTGAGGGTAAGCAGCTGGGCCAGGACCCCAGATCGAAGCGGGGGTGGGCAGGAGAGCTGGGTGCTTCTCTCCTGCCGACACGCAGCTCCTGCCCGCTTCTCCCCCAGCTGGCGGGGAGCCCAGAGCTTTCCTCGCTGGGCTTCGGGAGCTCCACGGCCGCTGTCCTCACTGGTCCCTCCTGCAGCTGCTCACAGAGGTGGGGGCTCCTGAAAGGGTATATAGGGTCCAGGCTCACGGTCCCCCAGCTCTCTGTGCTCCCCTAAGCCAGTTTCGTGTGCCTTCCCCCACATTCACTCTCCAAGCCTCTCTGGTGTACCAAGGCAGTGTGCACCCCAGTCCTGCATGCACCTCCACACCCAGGCTGTCTCCAGCCCCAGGCCGGGCCCCCTGCGGTCCCAGCCAGGCTCATACAGTCCCTCCCAGGCTGTAAAATGTCCTCACCGCTTTGACACATACACAGGCAGTGACTGCTGCCTGTTAGGCTGAGGGGCTCGGGCTGGGTGCCCAGGGTCTGAAGGTCTCCTTGGGCAGGTGGGTGGTGCCTGCCAGGTCCTGGAGGTGGGGGCTGTGGGCACCAGCTCTGCTCCACGGCTCTGCCAGGCCTGGTGTCTTCCGCAGCCTGCCATTCCCTCTGTGCCCACTGAGCCCTGGGGTGGGGGTTGGCAGTGATACAGACACTGTCCACCTGAGGCCCCCCCATGGCCAAGGAGTACATGGCCTCATGATGGAGCCAAAGTCCAGCCTTCAGTCCCTCCTCTCTGGCAAGTGACCACACAGAGCCAGAGTAGCCGTGAGGCTGCTGAGGTCCTCCCTGGAGCCAGGCTCTGCCTCCCTGCGGTCTGTACCACAGAGCACCCCTCAGGTGGCTTTGGGTCCCGCCTTCCCAGCTCTTCTGCAGGGTGACTGAAGAGTCTGCGGGGGACAGGGACATCTACTGCCCAGTCTTCTGGAGCTCCCTGCGGGGGGCCCTGTGCCTAGGACCTGTGGAGCCCCGGAGGCCTGAGGTGAGGGTACACGGTGGGAGTCCAATTATAGAGCCACAGCTGCAGATGGGACCAAGGCTGAGACCCAGGTGAAGGAGGAGATAAGCCGGGCGTCCCTTTGAACAATACTGAATGTCCTTTGGCCTTTTCTGTAGCCAGACCCCGGGTCCAGTGTTCAGTATGACCTGTCTGGGACCAGGGCTGCCCTCATTCTGGCCGTGGTCCAAGACCGACCCGGGGCACAGAATGATGTGGAGGCACTGGGAGACCTGTGCCAGGCCCTGGGCTTTGAGGCTACCGTGAGGACAGACCCTACAGCTCGGGTAAGGAGAAACACGGGACTTCTGGTGGTGCTTGGAGGAGCGGCGTCCCCTCCCCTCCACCCTGGGACCAACTCCTGGGCCTCTCTCATATTACAACCTGAAGAACACCAGGGGTCTAGCCTTCGTCTTCCTGGCTGCACACAGGGACGGTCACTGCCCTGCCTCAGAAGACTGGCACCCAGGGCTCCCTGACGCCCTGCTGGCTGGTCTCTGCTTTCCTCAAGTCAAATCTTTCTTGGGAACACATCAGCCCCCTGGGGCAGAAGTGGTTCCGGGATGCTAGCCCTGCACACCACCTCCAAAGAGATTGTGCTAAGTGTTGCAGAGTAAGAAAAGGGCTTCCTGTCTGGACTGGAGGCTGGAGGTGGAAGTCCATGGCAGAAGCCGGGAAGTGCTCTCAGCCGGGTGGGAAGCCCGGGCGTGTAGCCCAGTCTTAGACTTTCTCTCCACTCCAGGGATTCTGGGAGGCTCTGATTCAGTTCCGAGAGAGGCTGGACGCCCACAAGGGCCCTGTGAGCTGTGCCCTTGTGGCTCTGATGGCCCACGGGGGGCCACAGGGTCAGCTCCTGGGGGCTGATGGGAAAGAGGTTCAGCCAGAGGCACTGGTGTGGGAGCTAAGCCGCTGCCCAGGGCTACGGGGCCACCCCAAGGTCTTTCTGCTTCAGGCTTGCCGTGGGGGTGAGTGGCCTGGCCGCCCGCCCTGTCCCCTTGCCCTGGATTTCCTTCCAGGCATTGGTCTCCCATACTCGCAGTCCACGTCCTCTAGGAAGCCCGAGTGCTGGCCCTTCCCACCCCTTCTCCAGTCCTTCCTACGATCAAACCCATGAACTCGAGCTCTTAACCCTCAGCCTGCTCAGTCAGTGTTCTGAATGTTATAGGCATGTCAGGCCATTCCCCGCGCTCTGGGGACCTGGTCCTCACCTTGACCCCTCTACTTACACGGGGTCTGTGCTCTACAGGCTCCCCTGGGTACCCACCAAGCGAAGTGATCTGCCTCCCTCCTTTCCCCAGGACATAGAGATGCTGGTGTGAGGCCACCAGCTCTTCCCTGGTACCGGCGCTGGTTTTGGGCACCTCCAGCCACCCCTTCCCAGGCGGACGTCCTCCAGATCCATGTGAACATCCATGGTGGGGCTTGCCTTCCTTCCTGAGCCTGGGCTTGGGCAGAGCTGGTGGCAGGAACTGTCCCAAGAGCATTTCTGGGCTCTCAAATGGGTTCCTGCTGTCACCTCTGTCCCCTCTTTGCCAAGATGATGTGAGGAGGGGGGAGGTGACTTTCTAAGGTGCAAGGGCCTATGGGAAGCATAGTTTCTCTGAGGCCACACAGCTGGTAAGCAGAGGGCTGAGCTTTGGTCTTCGATTTATCCTTTTTCTTCCCTGCCTTTTTTCTACTGCCCTGGGCTGCCTTGAGCCAGAGAAGGGGAGACTGTAGGACTGGTGGAGTCCCAGGTGCTGGGACTAGAGTTGACTCCTCTTGCAGGCAGCCCTTCCCGAGGCCCCACGTCAGGGAGCTCTGGCCTGGCAGACATTCTGACAGTGTACGCAGCCACTGAGGGTAAGGTGCCTGGTGACCTCTGTGTGGGGTCAGTTTCCTGCTTTAAGATCTGGAGTGGTCTTAGGGGAAGCCAGGGCTTGAGGGTGGGCACAGAGGAGCCAGCTCAGTTACATTAAGTCATCTTCCTCCGTGGTTTATTATTTATATTCAGAGTAATGATGGCCAGGCTGGGTGCAGTGGTGCATACCAGTCATCTTAGCACTCCGGAGACTGAGGCAGGAGGATCACTATGAATTCAAGGCTACTCTTGGCTGCACAGTGAATTCAAAGCCATCTTGTACTGCATAGTGAGACCCTGTCAAAAAAGTTACATTGGTGATCATGTATCGAGTGCTAAGCCAGTTCTCGGTGTGGGTAATGTTCTCCTGCTGCAAGTTCTACAAGGGCCCTGCTCTGTGCCTTGTATCCGCCGGGATCACAATAACTGTTCACTAGCGAGTCTGCTCACATATTTGTTCTGCAGATACAGAGCAACAATTTGGTGTGGATGCCAGAAACCCCTGCTCCCTACCCATTCTCTGGCAGGATCACCAGGGTCATTTCAGCCTGCTGCCCCTACGCCCACTTACAGCTGGCCCGAGATGGGATGTAGCAGCCTGAGGCCCAAGCCTAATTCCCTGGCTCTGGCTCCCTGACCTAGGCTGTGTGGCCTATCGGGACGAGAAGGGCTCAGACCTTGTCCAGAGGCTTGTGGAAGTCGTCAGAGCCAACCCTGAGAGGGACCTTCTGGAGCTGCTGACAGAGGTGTGTGGGGGTGACCAGCACAGAGGGCCAGGTGGACCCTTGTCCCAGACCTGGTGTTTCCCTCACCTCATCGTAAGGAGGCGTTCCCCTGCTCTCAACAGTATGAAGTGTCAGAACCTGCGACACCTGGCACTTGTCCAGTAAGACCAACAGCAGGTGCTCACGTGCACGGAGACTTGGGAGTCCTTGGGAAGCTCTAAGGGCAGTGGCTGGGGGAAGGGGGCTTCACAGAGACGAGAGGGGGAGGTGTTGGGAGCCTGAGAGGGCTGGGATTGGTGCGGATAGTTAGGCAGGCTGGCAGGGAGTGAGGCTGGTTCTGCTGAGGCTGGGTGGGTGCAGGGAGTCTGGCTGGTGGTGGAACTACAGGTGGGGAGACACTCCCACTGTGTGGGGTCTTTTCCTGGTTTTCTTTTTGTGCAGTTCTGGGCCTTCGAGTTGAAAGACATCCCAAAGCCTTTTTTCATGTTTTAAATCGAGACACGGAGGCCAGACCTGGTGAGGTATATCTGTAATCCCAGCGCTTGGGAGGCTGAGGCAGGAGGATCATCTGCAAATTTGAGGCCAGCCTGAGCTACATAGCAAGTCTGTTTCAAACCACCACCTCAGTGGCAGGCGCCTCAAAGAAAACTGAGACAGGGTATTGCTAAATTGCGTAAGGTGGAATTGTAGTCCTTTTGCCTGAGCCTCCCCAAGGCCCAGGATTACAGGTGTGTGCCCTCCTGCGTGCAGCTGCGGGGCTTCTTTGACAACAGGGAACTCCTGTTAGGCCTTGGGTCCCTATTAGGCTTAAAGATGTCAAAGTATCTCTTCAAATTTAGAGCAGTGAGCAAGGGCTGCCTGGATGCTTGGTTAAGCCTGCTGGGACCGAAGGTCCTGGGCTCAAGCTGAGTGTGGTCCCTCAGATCAACAGACAGGTGTGTGAGCTGGACGTGCTGGGACCTTCGAGTGACGCTCCCCGAAAAGCCTGCCTGGAGATCCGCAGCTCGCTCCGGCACCAGCTCTGTCTGCAGACCTGAGGGTCCGGCCTTTTCTGCCGCGTTCAGCTTCGTCTTGTCCCGGTCTGGGTACTTTGGACGCTGACGCCTAGATGGTGTGAAATAAATATCCACTGAGAGTCGCTGTGTTGGGACGGTGCTTGCTCTTGAGATCTGTGAAATAAGCGAGATGATGGATGGAAAGTACTTGGCACAACTGTGCCCCTGGGAACTGTGTCCTGCATCTGGGTCCAAGGAATCCAACGAGTCGCGCCGGGCTGGCCCAGACCCACACTTCCCTCGCAGCCTCGACCCGGTGCAGACGCTCCCAGGTCTCTACCTGGCGCGGGGCCTCTGCCTTCCCGGCAGCGAGTCCGGCCCAGCCCAGAGGCTCGGGAAGAGACCGCGGCAAATTCACCGGTCCCGTGATGGGGCAGACTCACGGCGGGGAGCGGTGGGCGGCCCTGACCCAGGTGGCGGGCAGTAGAGCAGGGGATCGGAAAGGCAGGGGCGGCTGTATTCACTGGACAGGTGTCCATGAACGATCCTGGTTCTGCTGTGCAAAGCTTCCGGACTCAGAGCTCTTAGGGGCGGGGCTTGACTCCGAGCGAGTCTACGAGGCTGTAGTACGCAAGCGCCCAAACAAGCTTTATACTAAAAGCTGTGCTTTTAATGACTGTGGGGCCGCGTGGCCTAATGGATAAGGCGTCTGATTCCGGATCAGAAGATTGGGGGTTCGAGTCCCTTCGTGGTCGCTGCGGAGTGGTTTTTTTTTTTTCTGTTTCTGTTTTTTTTTTCCCCCTTTTCTTCCATTCTGAAGGCTTTCGCTCGCATGTGCCCTGCTCCGGTTTAGGGCGCTTCCTGGGTCTCTCGCTCGCATCATCCAGCAGTTGAGCCAGGAACAGAGTCAAGGCTGCAGGTGAGTCGATCCCAGATACTGGCAACACAGTATAAAGGCAGAGACAGCGAACTACATGAATCTGAGTGCAAGTGGTGAAAAGGGATAGATGCACGTTCGGACTGCTTGGAGTGAGGGTCTACACTTGTTAAATGTGCATTTAACAATCTAACAGGCTATTATGATGATATTCTACAATATTGTGACCGTAGCTAGTACCACTGAATTGGAAACTTGAAAATGGGCAATTTACTGAGACTCGGGCTAAAAAAAAAAAAAGCCTGGGAATATAGCAGGGTTCAATTCCCAGTTCCTCCTCCCACACAAGGGTTAAAAATAGAAAGTTGTTTTTGTTTTTGTTTTGTTTTGTTTAAAGAAAATAAAGCTGGTCATGCTGGATCACTCCTGTAATACCGGTACTGGGGAGGCTGAGGAAGAAGGATGACTGTAAGTTCAAGACCAGCCTGGACTCCATAGTGAGTTCAAGGCTAGTGTGAATTAAATGGGGAGACCGTGTTTCAAAAAACAAAAACCACCACACTCTATCTATTGAGCAGGAGAGCAAGACGTGAGAGTCCTTTTAGACGGTCATTATTAAATAGAAGACCCCAGGCCAGTGGATCTTTAAAAATTAAAAAAGGGTGGGCAGTGTATCACCTCCAGTTCAAGGTCACACTGGGTATCAAAGTTAGTTCAAGACCGACCTAAACTACATAGAGAGCTCCTGTTTCAAATACAAAGAAAGAGCGTCCAGTAACTGGTGTAGGTACATGGGCGAGAAGGACAGGGACCGCGTGTTTCCCACGCTACCTTCCTGGTGGGCACCTGGCCATTCCAGTTGAGCACATTTACATGTTTTCCAATCTGAGGCGTACTTGTGTGAAAGGGCTCGTCAAGGATTTGAACCTGGACTCTTTGGTATCCAGAGCATGAGAATGCAGTCAGTGCTGGCGAATCTATGCATGCATTCCACAGCGGGCTATTTGTATCAATGAAGGCCCTGTGACTGTGTTTTTCTTTTATTGTATGAGTTTTTTATTCTCAAAGAAAACCTCAGTATTCAGGTTTAATTGCAGCATTGGCACTTGACAATTAATAAGAGGGTTTGGGGTTGTAGTTTGGGAACTTGGTCTCTAAAAGGTTTACCAAGACGCACCAATAAGCCAAGATAAAATTCCCTTTTCTATGCCTATTAGGTCACTTTCTACGTGCGCGCCTCCTCTGAGTTTCCAGGGTGCCCTAGAGTGGGTGCTGTGTGAGCAGTAAGAGACAGAGAACCCGTTAGGCTGGAGAACGTGAGAAAGATCCGGATGAGGTCAGAGTCTGTGTGGAATCCTGTGGGAGCAATGTAGAGACTGGTCCAAGACCAGATGAACACATGTTCCTTGTCAGCCCCGGTGGCCTAATGGATAAGGCATTGGCCTCCTAAGCCAGGGATTGTGGGTTCGAGTCCCACCCGGGGTATAAAAATCTACCTTTTAGGTTTTACAGATTAAATTGAAGAAAGTGAAATGTAGCCACACATCGGCCCAGCAGAGGAACAGAGCAAACTGAGAAACTTCCTGGGCTTTGGGTTCACACTAGTTAGAAGGTAACTTTCAGAAGTGTATTCCTTTTTCCCCTTCATTGAGTTTATTGGTACATATTAAGTATACTTATGATCATTCATCATTGAGAATTTGTATTTGTACATGATCTATTTTGATTCTTATTTTTTTCCCATTCCCCTGCCCTCCCTTCAACCCACACCCCGTATACATAAACTTTGTTTCTATTTTTTCCTTTTTACCATCAAAGTTTTTCTTTCCCTTGCCCCCATCTATTTCCCCTTTCCCTTTGAACATTTTCTTCCTGTTTCACAAGACCTATCATACATTCTGGAGCTCATTTGCACCGTCACTTTCTCACACCAGAGAAATGATATGGTATTTCCACATCTGTGTCCTATGTGTTTCACTTGTGAGTATGGCCTCAATGTCGGTATAAGTCCGATGTAAGTCCCATAAGTCCCGTAAGTCCCCAGGTTCCCGGGTCAAGTCCCGGATCGCAGAAGGAAAGGAGGCTTTCAGGGGTGAATTCCCCCAGGGGTAACAGCCTCGGAGAACTGAACCGCTTAGCTGTCTTGCAACAGCTCTTTTTATTATGGAGCAAATACAAAGTAGCAATACATAAGTAAAAACAGAAGAGGTGGTTGAGGCAGTTCCTGGGACAGGCCTTGCAGGGCTTGCTGATTCCTATGTGTTTGTTTACAGATCTTGTTTACAAGATTCAGTAACACAAAACTTAACAAGATGTCTAGGGGAACATCCTGTGAACTAGTGATAAAGAAACTCAGGAGTTCTGCATAAGGAGCTCTGCAGAAATTCTGCTTAACTGGTTCCAGGAAACTGTTAAAGGGCTACCTTTTCCCCTACACCTCGAGGTACATCCATTTAGCTATAAATATCTCTATTATTTTTTATGGTTGAGTAATACTTCATTTTATTTAAAAAAAAAAAAAAAACTACCAGTCTCTTTATCCAGTCTCTAGTTGATGGGCATTTGGGCTGGTTCCAAAATTTTGCTATTATAAACAGCTGCTATAAATATGGGTGCATATATGTCATTGTGATATGCTTTTAATTCTTTCGTGTATATACCTTGATGGGAAATAGCAGGGTCAAATGGGACCTCTAATCCTAGATTTTTGAGGAATCTCCACACTGATTTCCACAGGAGTTTCACCAGTCTCCATTCTCACCAACAGTAGAGAAGGGTTCCTTTCACACCACATCCAAGCCAGAATTTGCTGTTGATTTCTTGATAGCAGCCATTCTTTCTGGAGTGAGATAAAATCTCGATGTTGTTTTCATTTGCATCTCTTGAATGACCAGTGATGTTGAACTTTTTTATTTTTCCTTTACTTCATCTAAAAATGTCTCTTGATTTCTGATGCCCATTTATGAACTGGGTCTTTTAATTTTGGGGGGCTGATTTTTAAAGTCCTTTGTATATTGTAGACAATAGTCCTTTGAGAAACAGCTGGTAAAAATTCTTTCCGTATTGTCAGTTGTCTTTTCGCTCTGTTGGTGGTTTCTCTTGCTGTGCAGAAGCTTTTTAATGAGATCTCAGTTGTTGACTCTGCTAGTTCCCATGCTGCTGAAGTTCTGTTCACAACGTCTTCCCCTATGCTAACATCTCCAAGAGTTCTACCTAACCTATCTTCTAGCAGGTTTAGTGTTTCTGCTTTAATATTTAGGTCTCTAATCCACTTCAATTTTAGTTTAGTGCATGGTGAAAGATATATATCTAGCTTTAATCTTTGGCAGATTGAAAGCCAGTTTTTCCAGCACCGTTTATTAAAGAGGCTATCTTAAATTGAGGATGTTTGGTTCTTCTGTCAAAGATGAGGTGGTTCAGTATGTCTCGAGTTGTTTCTGCATATTCTAGTCTGTTCCATTGATCCTCAGGGATGTTTCTTTGCCAGTGCCATGCTGTTTTATCACAGTTTTTATAGTACAGTTGCAAGTTGGGACTGTGATACCTTCTGCCATGTCTTTGTTGCCTAGAATTGTTTTTGCTCTTCAAAGTCTCTTCTGGTTCCAGGTGAATTTTTGGATTATTTTCTCTTATGAAATTTTCTAGTCGATTATTTTTCATAGTGAAATATGCTGCTGGATTTCAGTGGGGATTACATTGAATTTATATAGCAGTTTTGGGAATGTGGTCATTTTGACAATATTGGTTCTTCCTACCCAGGAACAAAGGATGTCTTTCCATTTTCTAACTTTTCATCTTTTTCAGAGTGCTTTAGTTTTCAGAGTAGAGATCTTTCATCTCCTTTATTATATTAATTCATATATATACATATATATGATGCTATTATATATTACATATATATACATATATATGATGCTATTATATATATTATATATATATATACATATATATGATTCTTTTGTGAAAGGAATTGTTTTCCCAATTTCCCTCTCAGTGAGTATGCTGTTCATGTATATGAAAGCTATTGATTTTTGACGTTGACCTTTTACCCAGCTATTGAATTGAATCTGGCAGTGATGTCTAGCAGTCTTTCTGATTAATTTTTGGGATTTTCTATATAGGGTATTGTGTAAAAGCAAATAATGCCAATTTAACTTCTTCCTTTCCTATCTTTATTCCTTTTTTTTCTCTTGTCTAACAGCTCTGGCTAGTGTTTCCAGAACTATATTGAACATCAGTGGTGATAGTGGACATCCTCATCTTGTTCCTGATTTTAGCATGAAGAGAACTACATGCCAATCTCCCCAGTGAACATAGTTGCTGAATCCCAAATAAGACAGAGGCAAACAGAATACAGAGGACTATCAAGATCATACACCCTGACCAAGCTGGATTCATCCCAGGGATACAAGGATGGTTCAAGGACAAAAACCATGCAATCATCTCAACAGACACAGAAAAAGTGCTCGACAAAGTCCAACACCTATTTGTGATTAAATTCTAGAGAAAATGAAGATAGATGATTTTCATCTCAACCTGATAAAAGATATTTATGAAAAATCAACCGCCAGCATCATTCTAAATGGTCATAAATTGTATTTTTTATTTTAGGGAACATTCATTCAACCTATTATTTTTCCTTCCCTAGATATGCAAATGTACTGTAGTTGTGTGTGTATACATACATATATATTTAGGGGACACTGGGGATTGAACCTAGGACCTCTTGCTTGCCACTGAGCTAATCATCAGCTTCCATACATATATTATATATATTTTAATATATTACATATATTCATATATATATTTTATATGGAACATACTTTTTAAGACAGGATTTTGCTATGTAGCTCAGGTTAGACTTGAACTCACTATGTAGCTCGAGGTGTCTTCAAAGTCACAGGAATCCTCCTGCCTCAACCTCCCCAGTGCTGGGATTACAGGCATGTGCCACCAAACCCTGCAACAAAGATATTTTTTAAAAGAGATAAAATATAAGATAATTAGTTTTCTTAAAATCAGGGGCTGGAAGTAGAGACAAAAGCTTCTCCAAGTTGATCATCATGGAGACTGGGGGACACAGGGTACATAATACTATTTTCTCTGCTTCAGTATATGCTTGAAATAGTTTACAGGGCCGGGGATATAGCTCAGTGGTTCCGGCACCTGTTTTGCAAGTGCAAGGACCTGGGTTCAATCCCCGGTAACCACATAACAATACTGGGTGTGGAGACTCACCCCAGCGGCAACCAGTACCACATACCAGTGCCGGGTGTGGTGGCTCACGCCTGTAATCCCAGCACTCGGGAGGCAGAGGCAGGAGGATTGCTGTGACGTGAGTTTGAGGTTGAGCTCAGGGCCTGCCTGAATCACAAAGTGAGACCCTGTCTCAAAAAACCTTAAAAAAAAAAAAAGAAAGAAATAGTTTACAAAAGTTTTTTCATCCATCTTATATGTAGGTTTTAGGTCCCTGTTCCGGGTGCCAGGTGTAAGCGAGTCCTGGTCAGAGCCTCACCTGTAATCGACTCACCTGGCTGGCCTTGTCCGAGTATCTAGATCTGCTTTGTTCTCAATCATCCCTGCGAATGAAGATGACAGGCACTGTATTAGTTTAAATGCGGGCAGCCAAGGGGCACAGGCCTCTAATGGCCAGAGGACCCTGAGCCTCTGGCTCACTTCGCTTTTATTCACCTAAACATGGACACAAGCAGTCAAAATACCGCCAGACCTATTTGCTTTCCAATATCCATGATCACATACTCCGGTAAACAACTTAACCACAGCTGTCTTGACTTTTCCTTAATATGCAATCACCTTGAGGGTAACCTTTCTCCTTTGAGCTCACAGAGGATGTCCCTCAATTCTGAAGCCGGCAACAAATTCTCCGGAGGATGGATAGTAAATTGAGTCCAGTTATACTGACAAAAGTTTCGCCCAACGTGGGGCTCGAACCCACGACCCTGAGATTAAGAGTCTCATGCTCTACCGACTGAGCTAGCCGGGCTAACTGGGAAAGTTAGCTCCCCATAGGCTAATTGGAGTGTTGCAAGAGTTGTACACGCTAAAACTGGTAGGGATTTATTCAGGATCCGGATGAGCCGCACCGCGGGCGCTGGAGTGTTGCCGAGCTACTGGGTCCACTTGGCTGCGTAGACCAAGCCTGTAAATCGGCGAAAACCCAGCTTATGGACTGGGAGGTGCGAAGGCCAAATAGTGGACGGTCCTCACATTCAGACTCAGCACCCTCAGGGCCTCGTAGCGGGAACAAGCCAGGGAGACGCCTGCTTCCCAGTCTCTCCAAGACCCTGTATCCCTGGCCAGGGCCGGTGGGAGGTAAAATCTGAAGAGCTAGCACAGCCGCCTGTGTGGGAAGAAATGATATGCAAATGTACCCCAGCTGACTCCTGCATCGGTAGTGTCCGAGCCGCGCAGAATTCCTGGCCGATCCCGGGTCACGAGGCGCTTGGTCGAGGTCGGGACTCGCGGGGTCTGGCGGGACCCTTCCGCCGGCTGGCTGGGGGGCGGCCGCCCTAGGTCTCCCTGTCTTGGGGCTGGGTACCTGTAGGATGGAAGTTCTGGGCTGGCCTCCGACGTGGCCGGGACCGCGGCTGCCAGCTGTCTGTGAAGGCTCCGAAGAGCCTCTGATGCTCTCGGCTCCTAGAACCGGAGCCAAAACGCGCCCGGCGGCCCGCCCATGTGGGACGGACCGGAGGCCAGCGGCCCGGGGCGGAGCCGCGGGCTCAGACCTCCAAGGATCCGTGTCAGCAGTCTCTCGCAGGGCGGCTCGTTGGTCTAGGGGTATGATTCTCGCTTTGGGTGCGAGAGGTCCCGGGTTCAAATCCCGGACGAGCCCGGTTTTTTTTTTTTTTTTTCCCTCCACCGACCTACCCGTTTTTTTTCTGAGTAAAGGCTCTGCGGCTTCTGAA